>SDAX010001500.1:3774-16435 GCA_004193615.1 Conus consors
ATACAAAGACTCACACTAGTTTTAAAATAACCCTTAAAAACAATGAAGCCAAAGGCACAACTGTCTAAACTCCAGCAACATCCATATGAATGTGTAAATAATACATGTTCCGCTTAACTAAAAAGAATGAAAATGGAACATTTAACTGCATGGTAAATGGGATAAATAAACGTCAAATACTTTGGCATAAAACTTGAAATAAGCAAGGTTTGGACAACATTTGGCTGTCATGTTAACAGCTTGACCCAAGTGATCAAATTGAAGATATGGAAGGTACGCATGTGTAATTTTGGTTTTGTTCTATCATTATGCAGATCGGCTTGTCAATACCACATCATTCATATACACGTCACAAAATGGAACTTGTGCTGTCAGTGTTCAGAGCAAGTCCAGCAACTGATACAATCTGCATTCACATCAAGAGAGAGAATTCTGGTCCACTCTGCACACGCACCTTGACAGGTGACCTGTGCTGTGTGCATTTACACAAAGACAAGTCAGGTTCTGTCAGTTCTCACAAAAAGACAACTCTGTGCTATTAGTATTCACACAAAGACATCCCTGGTTCTGTCAGTTCTTGCACAAAGATGACTCTGAGCTGTTAGTATTCACACAAAGACAACCATGGTTCTGTCAGTTCTTGCACAAAGATGACTCTGAGCTGTTAGTATTCACACAAAGACAACCATGGTTCTGTCAGATCTTGCACAAAGATGACTGAGCTATTAGTATTCACACAAAGACTATCATGGTTCTGTCAGTTCTTGCACAAAGACAGATCAAGAGTTGTCTGTCCTGTCTTGGTGTGAATACTAATAGCACAAAGACAACGCTGTGCGGTTAGTATTCACACCTAAACAGGACAGACAACTCTTGATCTGTTCATATTCACACCTGGGCCTACAGAACCGGTACCATTGGTACTCGCATCGAAGCAGGCAACTCCCATCGTTAGTATTCATATCAAGACAGACATGTCTAGTGCTGTCAATGTACACACCAAAGTCAATTCTGGTGGTGTCAGTATTTACACCAACATAGACAACTGTGGTGCCATCAGTATTCATGCTACAATGGATGTGAATGCCGAAGGCTGCTCCTGCCAATCATAAGACATTACAATTATTTGTATTATTGTGCATGGGGACATAAGTACTGACTTGAGTGTACTTAATAAAGATCTTGTTCTTTGGCCTCTTGTTCTTTCAGACATTTATCTTTTCATACTGACAATGAAGTAGTCTTTAGACATTGTTTAATTAAACCTTGATTTAAACATTGTTTTTCATCTGTGATTCTTTTATTGACATGAATGTGTACATCAGGTTAAGTGATTTGTCCAGTCCTGTTATTTTCCTTCTGATCAGGAGGAAGAGACCTCGGCATTCACCTGTTGAGACAATCCTTGTGTTGTCAAAATTTGTACCAAGGCAGGCAACTCTGGTGTTGTTAGCATTTACAAGGCAGAAAACTTTTAGTGCTGTCATGTTAAAAATACACCCATCATTGTTAAAACCAAGACAGAGAATTCTTGTGCTATCAGTGTTAACACTAGAGCAGATAAGTTAAGCTGTCAGTATTCACACCAAAACCGACAACTCTGGTGCTGTCTATACAGGTCTGGGTCAAGGGACAAGTTCTTTCCATCCCTCACCAACTGCAGATCAACGTCTTGAAATTTCGTTATCCCCCAATATGTAATGATACTTAAAAAAAAAAAGCCTGAAATATGAATTCTGATCATGTTATTAAAAGAAATGATTCTTAAACTAAAAGAATGAAATACTGCAAAGCTATAGCCATCAGTAATGTCCAGCAGATGTCCCACAAAAAAAACGGATGTCAAATTATGGTACATTTGTGACCTATTAAAATCATGCACCAGTTGGTGTTTTACAGTAAAGAAATGGCAATGCGTTCATCTATTTAGGTTTACAAACCCTGTTCTCATACATGCATACACACAAATTCCATGCCTACATGCATAGTCTTTCTTATTTGCTCTCTCTCTCTCCCTCTCTCTCACACACGCAAACAAAAATACACAGACATATGCAAAAAGTTGATCTAGACTGGCCAGCCACACAATGCAAACATGCTGCTGATAATTATATTTACACACAATTATGGCTGCCCTGCCAAACAATGAAATGTGCTGTTCTGTTGATTAATTGTCAGTATTCACACATTATTTGACCAATGTATTACAAAGACTGGAGACATACACATCACAAATATGATTTAGCAGTCATCTTGATCACCCGTATTGAGATTAGGGAATATAACAAGAAACATGGGACAGTTAAAAAGATTGGCAGCACCCACAGTTACGTCCAGTAAATCCATCCATTTCTAGTCTTACAGTTGTCTCGCATGTTTGCTCTCTCAAATGAGTTGTAAGAATGTAAATGACATGATCTGTATCTCATAACTGTATGCATGCGACCTGATTCGTAAATGGTGTGATCTATACCTCACAGCTGTATACAGACGTGCGAATTAATTCAAAGTAAGCAGAAGCCTGGTTTGTCCTGTGGGTAAGGCGTCAAACTCTTGTTCCATGTCCAGGGTTTGATTTCTGCTGGTTTGGAAGGGATGTTCCCATTAGAGTGAACAAATGCACCGACTTGCATCTCTTCCAGGTCCTTCACATAAGCATTTATTCATGCAGTCCAAGACCTGAATGCATGCATAAAACATCTTGCGCGCATGTCAAATGCCATTCCATCTGTGTGCCTTCAGGATGGATGGTATGAAAATCAAAATATACATGCTGATGTTTATAGACATCATCCCCAAAGACAGAATGTGGGTACCTAAGTGGATTAAAAACAAAAAAGGTAGTCAAAGCAAAAATCTCGCCCATGGTGAACCACAAATTCTAGCCAGGGAACAAGAGGGATAAAGATATATGCAATGTTTACAGTCACATTCACATCATCTGATCCCTGCATTGAACAGCAAGCAAGCAAACAGCCAGTCAGCCAAATCAGTCTGTGAAATGTAAGACTTTGTGGAAGACATACAAGCATCAAAGTATAAAATACATAATACATCACAGATCAGAGACCACATCATAAACAAGATGCATTTGCACAAGGTTCTGAAAATGGTGAATATCTAAGGCATATAAGATATTGCAAAATATAACGCAAGATTAAAACGAAAGCTCTGGTGAACGTTTTACATTTAAGAGTGTGATCCAATTTGGCAGTCACCACAGAATGTGTTAAGTGAAAGAATTTGTGAATACACAACGTGCAAGAGAAAGACAGTTTATCATGAAGGACCTGTTTGTGATAGCAGTTTCAACCAGGATAAAATTTATAAGAAGAACTTCAAGTGTCTCATACTGAAGACAAAAATAGCCACATTGATCTTGCTCTTTTTTCGCATCGGTCTATTGTGTGCAAAATAACCAAGAGGAAAAAAAGCTTCATGGCACTTCATAAATATCTGCAAAATTCTGCAGCAGTTTGCCTGGTCCATGACCAAGAAGAAAGAAAATCATGAAACAGAAAGTTATATTTACATTTCTGGGAAAGAAAACACAAGAAAAAACAACATTAACATCTAACCACAAAACAGTGTAGACCTTAACTGCAAGCAATTATTCCCGACAAAAGGTTCTGAAAAACCTTTTTTTTTTTAAACTTCCAGACAACACACACACTCATAAACCACATTAATTTGAAGTTGAAAAATATATGTAGGCATGCACATAAACTGCTATGTTAGCCTACTTGTTATCACACAAACATGTAAAAGACAATTAAAAGGATAGATTAAAGTTTGAAAAACAAAATCTTTAAAATATTGCAATAAATACAAATTGCAAATTTAATTCCATATTCTGGCACATGAAACAAATTAAAAACCCCTCAACAATACCTAAAATGAGAACATTCAATGCAGTTTGGTGCATCAATTCCACATACTCAAATGTTGTAAATCTGAGCACACCTATTCACTGTACTACATAAAAAAAAGTATTGGAAATAAATACTGATCAATGAGACACTAACGCAGGTAAAGAAACATAAACGTAAGTAAACTTTGGTTTGATACGTAAAAACAGATCTGATTTAAGAAACTGATAAGATTGTTTTCCCAAAATTGCATGCCCGATATATTTTTCTTAAGTATTTAAAAATGGCCCCACATTGCATTTAAACATGCCTGTTTGTACTTTTTGTACATAAAAGCCCATACAGCAGCATAACAATCATTTCTGCTTTGTGAAATACTTGTAAAAATGCAAATCATCTTTTATGTGTTGTGTGGTGTATTCCTGCCAAACCAAATTATGATCATGGCACACAATTAATGTTTAAAAAAAGAAAGTAAAATTGGTGTACAGATTGCTCAAAATACTGGTGTCACAAAAATGGAAATAAGTTCTGCCCAGTTCATAGACCATGTGACAGAAACTTCACCACATAAGCCATTTTCATGCAACCGAAATGCCATTTGCATCATATCTTTGGAAATAAATATCAATATCAATTTTTGATACAGTATCCCCGATGTCTTTATGCCAAACAGAAATTCAAATTAAACAAAGCGTACAAGTATCGGCTCATCACCACACCACTTGAAACATGCACATAATTATACCAAGACCCAGTGTTTGAACAACATAACCTCAATGAATATGGTGGTTCAGATCTTCAAACTTCCTTTGAATTACTTTGGTGCTTACAGCCTCAATTCATGAGAAATAGGAAAGTAACGACAAATCAAAGCAGTCATACCTCATTAAATTGTTCTTGTTTTTGTTTGTTTGTTTTGTTCTACAACAAATTCATCTCGGTGAAATTCGTACTGCTATATACAGTCATAATTCAGCACCGTCTGCTTGTTCTTCATTTTTTTACTCCTAAGTGTGTCTTGTTCATCTACAACAGTTGCAGTTCTCCAGAATTTTGTTAGGAGCAATCCATTACTGCGATTGGTTTCTTTTTCTCTCACTCAGCACATGCTAAATAGTAGACCTTGGTTTACTGTCTCATCCTAAACGTTGTCACGTAAAGGAGCAATGAAATTTGTGAGACTGGAACCTTAGATCTGAAGTCATGTCACTTCCTTGACCAATTTGTCATTCTCTCAGGCATCGCATCACAGAGCTAAACACTGACAATGCAAACACTGCCGGAGACCAACCAAGCATGACACTTGACTAAGCAAGCGCTGGAGGTAAGGTACAAGGTTGTCTGGCAAATGATGCTGTATTAAGGTAAAATGAAATGAAAGAAATGGCATGATTCTTATTGATTTCAAGCACTGGCGTGGCATTTCACATTTATTCAAAGGAACATCATTGTAAATGATTCTTTTTTGAGAGAAGCTTTTTGTGAATAAACATGAACCCAAATTTACTAAATGATGTGCATGGCCTGATTGTAGACTATTCAAACATTTTGTTGGTCCTCTCTCACAGAAACATTAATGGAAATGTACTGCCACTGAAATTGTGTTTCCCATCATCAACCCCAAGATACACAAGATAAACTTCCACAACTTTGGTATAACCTCTCTCATCCACCCGTTTGACTTTACACACACAAGACAAAACTTTCATCAGTATATTCTCTTTTTTTGCTAGATAAAATTGTTCAAGAAGCCAGGGTATGAAGTTAACAAAGTCAACATACAAACTTTGATCTTAAAATGATGTGCACTGTATTGGACTCTGCATGGAAATTATCGTGTTCTGTCTGCAAGGAAAAGCATCCATCCAATCTGTATATCAGATGTTCTAACAGCCACTGCCATAAACAAGGTGTCCTCCATTGCACACAAAAGGAAAACACTGGCTTCCATCCTATGTGCTGACAAAGAGAAGCTGATGCATCTGCATCGAGACTCAAACTGATTACTTGGGGACTGCCTGCCCAGTGACAGCTATGTCACCTCTTCTGTACTGGGGGATCGTGGGAAGAGGCTTCCTGGATGGTTTGCTTCCATTGGTCTGTGGAGTGCTGACTGCCGATGAGTCTGACACTGTCCCGTTCACGGCTGCTTGGTCTGAGAGACAAACAACAGCATGGACATGTAAAGAGACAGCAGAAATGTCAAATTCTGATGGGAAGGGAACACATAACCAACAGATTTGACTGACATAAAACTATATGTGAATCAAAACAGACAGCCAAACATGAAAAGTAACAGTCTCGGAGAACATGCCTAACTCTGTATCATATAAAATGAGATGTGAATCGGCCAAATTTGTGATTCAGAACATGCATAACTCTATATCACATAAAATAAGAAATGTCAACCAGTCAGGTATGTGGTTCCTGGACCTGCGAATGCTTGGTTCAGTTCTCAGTATCAAAACTGCTGTAACTTCAATTGCCAATAAAATGTGACATAAGCCATTTCTTATAACTGTCATTTTCATAGAAACCAAAGAACAACAAGTTTACATTTATATCTAATTAAAAACAATCAAAAATGACCAACTACATACTGTACAGTTACTGCACAGTTCTGAGATCACGATTGAATAAAATCTTGCATGAAGATCCTGTCTGCTTCATGCAATGCTTGTTTGAATATTATCTTGTTGGACATGCACACAAACTACTGTAGAATGTGTTCATATCAACTGACACATGCCACTGGTGACACTGTACAGATGTACATTATTCAAAACTGAAGTCAACAGAGGAGAAGGAATGATACTGGCATCACAAACACTTACTCTTCTGACGGGGGCGAGCATTCCTCTTGCGTCCTGGTGAAGGTGCACGGTTTCTGTTTTCATCTGAGGAAAGAGACCAAAATGACAGAGCTGTTGCTGATGTCATTAGAAATCAATAACATGAACAAGGACATTGCAGATAAGGATGTCATTAGAAATCAGTAACAGAAATCAGTAACATGAACAAGAATATTGCAGATAAAGATATTTCCTATTTGTTACACCTGTGAAATTTGCAAAGGTTGATGCAACTTATCCTTGCGCATTCCATTAGCTGTGTTTTATAATTCTGTTCAGCCAAGACCAAGACACAGATTGAAGAGATAAGTGACTGTTCTTTGTTTTTATTGTTCTGAATGTTAGCGGTCTTGCTGAACTAGACCCAATAATTGAAAAGCCTTATATTTGTTTCGTACTTGGATTCTTCCTTTGGTGGCCCAGCAATTCTGTTTTTGCTGCCGTGTTTTTATATTCTTTTCTGTCTGTGGAAGTGAGGGAATAATTCTACACTGTACTCTCTAATGGTTAACATCCTGAATACCAAATATTACTACTGTTCCCTTATCATCCATTAATCAGCAACTTAATTGGAAAGAAAATGCATGCTTTTAAGGCTCCCTTGCTAGCATGAAAGATGACGCCACAAGTTTGATCTGAATATGACCTATACACATGATACACAATGGGTAAGATAATGCAGAAAAAACAAAACAAAAAAACATTACCAGGTAGCATAAGTACCTATCAAAGTACAAGTAAACACAAAACAAAGAGCCAAGTAATGCTTATTTAACACACAATACAAAACAGACGGAAGCATTTTCAAGAAACATGTCTTCTTAAACAACAGAAATAAAAATCCACAAAAATATTCCTACATGGCTAAATTGTGTCTATATGCACAACAAATTCTGGTGACTGGCAGTTTCCATTCATAAACGAGCTTTACACCTGCGGTCACATTGCTATGTAGTGATAAATCAGACATAAAAGACATACCTGCTTGTAATCTGTTTGAATGTTCCTGACCTCTCACACGACGGCCATTTTTGGGAACATTTTTTCTTGCCTGGGTTCTGGCAAACTGTAAGAGTGAGAGAGATGGAACATTCAGGCTGAGTATGAATTTGATCTTAAACATTAAAAAAAAAAAAAAAAGAAAAAGAGTACCTCAAAGTGTATGTAGTAAAAGAAAACAAAAAGTACGTATGGAACACTCTCATTCACAGGGTAACTTTACACTTTGGAATCTCCCATCTGTTAAAGTAGAACAAACACACACATTTTTCAATTTTTCACATCAAATGAACAAACAGTTATACATACTATGCCAAAATTCACACCATCATAACAAAAATAGGCTACATACTTTTCATGATAAATAGTAAACCTTTGGTTTTGCTCAGATCCTATTGTATCCACACAAATCTCATACTAAAGTACACATCAGACATGATAAACATGTGCTCTCCTTGTTAAGAATATCACAAATGCACTGATGATGTTGCTTTACAGTGCTGATTGTTAGACACGAACACATCAAAAATGTATGCATAGCAAAACAAAAAGATCAGGCACATTTGTGTTTATCATCATCACTGAAGGCGATTCCATAATGTCTGTAGGAATATGCCATGCTCATCACTTTCAGGCCTTGGATAAGCCTGTCACTGCAGGATAACTTCACCCACCTGAATTTGTCTTTGCCAGCAATGGAACAACATGCAGTTGTTTTAATCATTGTTTTGCTCTTAGCCATCTTCTGTGCCTTCTCAAAGGCATTACTGTCATTAACTCATTCAGATCTGTCTGTACAAAATCTATCCAGCCCTGGTCTTACATGTACTGCCAATCCACAGGGATTTATCAACAGCAGTGTTTTGTCTTCTGTTTTAATTTTCCCCGTGTGTTCTACAGTCCATGTGGAATTATTAACATCAGTGGGGAAGGGGGTGGTGTTCTATGTGTACTAATAAAAGGAGCTGGTGGTCAAATCATTAGTGCTTTGCCCGCGGAGCTGACAGTGACGAGTTTGAACCATTTATGGTTCATATTTTTTCAACTTGAAAACCCTGTCTGTCCACCCAGGAGTAAATGAATACCTAATTCAGTTCAAGGATGGTTAAAAGTGGCAGAAAGAGGAGGATTCCACCATCCATCATGCCATGCCCTTGGCTAGGTGAACCTCTGACAGTTCAGAGCCCTGCCAGCCAATATGGCAACTTTAACCTTCTTAATCTAACAATCCACACTCAAGTTTATCTGCAGCCTTTTTTCTACAAGCCACATTCCATGGTGAATGATCAATATCCGACATCAAATATACAGCCCTCTGGCTTAGATACATGGTACCAAACTGACTGAGCATCCCCCCCTCATGTGGTTAGTATCACTCTGATATTCCCCATCAATCTTTGTTCAGAAATACCTCAATATGAATTGGTCTCATGTATAGAAGCAGTTGGGAAATCAAAATTAAAGTTGCCACAGGAGAACGGTGTGCAAGACTACAAAACTCCAGATAACTGTCTTTAGGTTGAGTAATGGGCATACAGATGACAGCAACATTCTTGTGGAGAACTCTCTTGGTTCTGACATGCCACAAGACAGAACTGTTCTCAACGTATGTTTCCTTTCATATCATGTCCTCGTTGTCTAGCAGGATTGTCAAGCACTGATACATGCTGGCTGGGAAACAGATTTGTCCATGATGTGGACATCTGATTGCAAGATTCCAGTCTTTTCATTTCAGTCAATAGCCCATCAACTCTGGGCTGGAGCTGGGTGTAGCTTGACTATCTAACAGGACTCAGCATTCCAACCCTATGCAGCTGTCATGTACTGATAGTGATTTTCTGCATCAAATGTACAAACAAGAAGACAAAATCCTGACCTGTTCAGAGTAGCCCCCCTTCTTTCTGTTGTCTTCCGAAGGGTCCGGCTTCTTGTTCCTGTACCTGGCATCGCCCCCATTCAAGGGAGGGAGACTGGTGTCAGTGTGAACACTGGTTTTCTCCAGAGACAAGTTGTCATCGCTGACATTGGGCACGTCATCCCGGTACCCCCCCTCCGTCAACTGGTTATGCTGAGCCAGCCGGCTGGAGGTGAGGGTGGTGACGGGAATATCTGACGGCAGGGGTCGGTACAGGGGCCTGTGGGAATTGGGGATGTACGCTCTCTCCGAGGTGCTTGGCAAGGCCTGGATACGCTTTCGCGCTGCCAGAGCGGCAATGCTGCGCGTGTTGGAGGCGATGACTTCACGGTCTTCATACGACGTTTTAGACTGGCGGGATGGGGCAACAGGGACGGGGGATGTGTAATGGTCATCATTGTCCATAGGGTCGTTCTTCCACACCCGACTCAGCACTTGTGACCGACGCATGTGCTTGGACTTGGCACTCCGTGTGAAGACTTTATCTCGTTCATCTCTGTGGATATGGAATATGTAATTAGAAAACCAACTTTCACCTTTAGTAGAAGTGGAAAACCGTTCATGCACACAAATCCCAGCAAACATTGAAGTAGTATTTCATAAGCAGATGGATATGGTGACAAGTTACAAGCTAAAAGTACATGCACATAAAATACTTTGCTTCTCCTCAATCTAATCCTGCCTAATTTAAATTCTTTTTTCTTCCAAATTAACATAAAAAAAAACAGCAGATGTGAAACTTTGCTCTTGAGATAATAATATCAAAACCAAAGAATGGCACAGATATGAGTGTGTCAAATAATAAGCAGAAAGTGTACTCAATAGTATTCTTTATCTCTTATCTATGGGCACCAATATCCAGCTTGGTCCTGAAAAGCAGCACCCCTACATATTGCATTTGTGAGCAATGTCATACTGGTAATGACTACTGACAAATACTGCTGCTATCATTTTCTTTTTCATACCCACATATGACATTGTCTGCTTTGTCTCTATTGACACATTTTAAAGCTGCAATTTTTGTCTGCTGTCTGAGCAGAATACAGTCTGGTCAAACCTTAAGAGATGACTGAAATGTGTGTGGAAAAAATGTTACGATATGAAATGTGTGCATGAGTGTGTTCCTGCACATGCATATGAAGTCAGCATAAGTTAGCACACATTTTCTAAGCCAGTCAACGCGGCACAGCACAGGCACTTTTGCAAAGGGACCAACCAAAAGAAAAAAAATCAAGTTTGCCATCATGGCAGATATTCCCAACAAAGCTGCTGCACTCATGACACATGCTATGAAATTAAAGGCAAATGGAACCATCTGTTGATTTCAGCAAAAGAACATCTTGCTTGTTGGAGACTACAAATTTCGTTATTTCATGCAAGCATCAAATCAGGCTAAAATCATAAATTATGTCAAGCATGCCCCTTTAACACAGAAATAACGACAGGGTTGGTCAAAATGATGAAAATTGCTGCCTAAACCCTGTTAACATGTTCTTTAATTTTTTGTTTTCTGGACTCCACTGAACAACTGTTTAAAAGAAATTTTTGATCCAAATAAATCTGTAAATATACAGCTGTTTCTGTTTTTATGAAAACCTTCATTGTTATTAACATTCAACAACACTGTCAAATCAATCTGAGTTTCAACAACAGTGTAGTAAGCAAAGGGTTTATTTCATTTTCAAAGAAAATCAAAGGAAAAGCACTCACTCTGGTCCCTCCACGGTGGGTGAGAAGTTCAGGCCAGGCAAAGCCTGTTGAATAAAAACACAAAACATCTAAGCATGCATTCACTCCATATACAATACCACTGGTAGGATAATTATTCATATATCTAGAACATTCTGTAGATCAAATTAAAATATCAGCATCATACTAAACTAATTGCCATCTTGAAAACTCAGTGAAATTGAGGAGTTTTCAAGATGGGAGTTAGTTTAATATGATGCTGATACTTTACTAGATGATGTGGTCTCAGATCACAGGAAGGTCAGTGAACAGTACCTTGGGTATGCTGGGCAGAGGGCTGATGGCTCCAAAGTCCAGCCTGTTCCCTGTCAGCTCCTCTCTCTCTCTGCGATACAACTCGTACAGGTCTTCCAAGTCTTTGGGGCAGTACACACTGTTCTCTGTGGAATGAAAGACAAAGGGAATTTTCATTTTTTAAAATGCCCAACAGTGCTGAAGCCTGGAGACAGTTAACTGAACGTTCACACTGTCAAAACATATTTGTACATTGTTATACTACAAACTACTTAAGAGTCCATGCAACTAAGGATTTTTTGATGCAACAGAATAAAATTTGTAATCAGTAGAATCCATCCCTCATAAAAAATATGCATTTCTTTGCTTGGTTACTGCCGTTTTCAATTTTGCTTCCAAGTGTACTCACTTCCAGTGATATTTTTCCCAATAAAATATGTTTCTGTAATATATAATTCCGAAACTTCTATTCAATGTATATCTCAATGGGGTCTCACTTTTAATTCACATATGACAAGTACGATGTTTTGTGTTTACTTCCTACATCTAACCCATACACCCACTCCCCTCTCCTATCCCTCCTCTTACCGCATCAACAACTTCAAAACAAAACAAGAATTTTTCAAAACTGCTGAAGGTTGATGGATTCTCCATTTCCGTCAGTTACGTGTACCTACCATCCAAGAGGTCTCGCTGTCGCCTGATGATGTCATGAGTCAGGTCGTGGTGGTTGTGGAGGCGGGAGATAACCATGTCCTTCTTCTTGATCTGGAAGTCCCGCAGCAGGCTGGCAGACTGAGCCTCCATGTTCTCGATCTCCAGCTGATGCACTCTGCACAGCAGCCTCATGATTTCCTGCTGGTCAGCTCCACTGACACGCATCGGGATCATCTGAAAGTGAACATTACAGCCCTACAATGAAACACTGTTCAATACTGCAAGTCCGAATTCCAGCCGCATCTTCACAAGGCATTCACGGGGGAAATGTTTAAAAAAAAAAAAAAAAGGACAAATTATAAGATAGAGATCTGTCAACCCCC
>SDAX010001516.1:7110-20436 GCA_004193615.1 Conus consors
ACTAATGCTCATGCAGTTGTATGTTCACAATATCTACTCTTTCTTTCTTTTTTCTAACTTGAAACCGAAGTATGTTGACAGGTGATCTTCAAAATAAATCTGATAAAAGCACAAACGTACGCTTAAATAGAACGTTTAATAAAAAACAAAAAACAAACCTTATCCAAGTCTTAGATGTGTATCCGAGTCATAGATGTCAGCTACAAATTGTTACCTGGTTTATTTTTGTTCCCACTACAAAGATCTGTAACCAAATTACTTTTGTATTCTTCCCACATTACCTTTAGTACTGAGTGATACTTAAGAGACAGAAGCTGTTATGTATTCCACTCTGAGATGAACGTTAAAACATTCTTTAGCATGTACAAGCACAGTGTGAAAAAAAAAAAACAACAGAAATCTGTGCATGCACAAATATCCATTTGAAACGAATGTCTGTGCATGCGAGTATGTACGTTTGTAGGCATGGTATCTCCATGTTTCATGAATATCCGTTAATGCTGCATGCACGTGCCTGTATCTGTGGGTTTAACTCATGTTGTTTTTAGTCCAGTTAACCGGGGAGGGGCCAGATCAGGGATGTCATCTCGTCAAGCATCTCTGGGTAAGCAAGCAGAGTATGTGATTTGCTGGGAATGAGATCAGATGGAAACAGTGACATTGGTGAAAAAGGCGAGAGGACACTTCTTGTCATTTGTTTTCTTATTCAGAGATTTTTGTTTCAAATGCTATTATCTAATTTCAAAAACTTTACCCAAAGTAACACTTTTATCTTGAAGAATAAAACAAAGAAATCTATGTCAAACGTTCAGGTATGAAAAAGAGAATACAATAACAATTAGTGTTTATTCTTATACCTGCTTATTTGTTTTGACAAGACTCTTTAGCTGGTCTGTCAACAAAGAGTCAGCAAACTAGGTCTATGAGATTTCTCTTCACTGATCAACATGGCACGACCGGCAAACTAATCGAAACAACTCTCATTTCCACCTGTGAGTTTTTACGCTAAGTGACTGCTGGTCTAATCAAAAATGGTTTAGATTCAATATTCTGTACTTCACCTAATATTCACATTATAGGCAAACACACAGCTTGGAAATAACTTTTAACTCCTTTACCTTTAGGATAAAAATCCACAAAAGCAACAACTTGTGAAATACCTGAACTTGCTGTACATGACTGTAGTGAACATTTTGTTCAATGGCCTAGAACTGAGCGATACTTACTAATGCTCATGCAGTTTTGTGACAAGACAGACAATGCCTAGTTGACTCACGTGTGATGAATACACACCACACGAGGGCAGGTGGGACAAATGGGGAAGAATAAAGATATGCATATCAAATTTCACACACACACACACACACTCACACACATTCACACACACACACACACACAGAGGCTTTAAAAGGAAAAGTGCATGGCCAGCTGTTTACTGAACAATGCTGATACTGACCTCAAGGAAGATCATGGGCACAGTTAACCCTCTGCCTGCCAACCCAGCCCCTCATCCCATTATTACTGAAGAAAGAAAGACCACAGCTTTACTTGCTTGATTGACAGTAAAGGGTCTTACATATTCATAGTTGGCAAGACACATCTGTTAGCGGCCCATCTCGGTAGAATATAACTTAAGGAGTATGCATGTAAGTAATTATGTATGATCACATTTTTCTTTTAATATCAATTTTGTGATATTGAAAATATTGCTGAAAATGTTCATCTCAGATTTATGACTGTTAACAGCTGGTGATTTCTTCAGCATGAAATGGATTGGAAGGTAAGGTATCATTGTGCCAAGTTTAGTCATGCAAATGCTTATAACTGGTGAGAAAATTTTGAAGTAAACTGTACCATGTACACATACACAAAGGCACACTCGCACAAAGACAACAGAATGGGGAGATAACATAGATTCACTTTGTTTATGTTTGTGAGTCAGTTAAATGATCATACCACTTAAGATTACTGATGACCTTTGAGAGACACAGACAAAAAGAGACCAAAAAGGGTTAAACAGAGCAAAGTCATAACATTTTCTTCTTTAAACAAATGTTCAACCTGACCAGAATCAAAACAGTTTGTGGCTATATCCTCTATAAACAAAACACTACTGCGTCTAAAATCCAAGATGTCTAGTAACAGTTCACTGCCAGTTACAAGGCAAGTGGAAGTCACTGCTTACATGTTGAAAAGACAGCAGCTCTGTAATCACTCTAAGTATTAAAGCCAAGCATCCAGATTTCCACTGTTTACACAGTTTCTTCTGATAATCCAAAGGTACTAAATATGGTCTGGTCATATTTAATTATGATGCAGCGATCAACTGTCTCCCACTTTCCTTCATATGCACTGTCAGCATGGCAGCTGTTCCTGTCAGCTGTGCTCCATATACTGCCAGCAGTCAGAAAATATTTCTCCCCTTTTTTTTCCCTTCTTCCATTGAATAGATAAAATGACATCAGCTGCTATGGCCTAGTGGTTAGCATCATGGATTCCCAGCTGGGAGGTTGTGGATTCGATTCCCATCAGAGCCACTTGTTTTGATGGGATTCTTCTGCCCCTACTGGCTCCTACCCTGAGTTGAGTTTCCAATGGGCTCAAATGGGAAGACGGACCACACAGTCCAGTTTCCTCTATTTCATGCATGCACCTCTGAGAGTGTTGCTCACACTTCTTGACCAACGCTGCAGATGCATGTGTCTCTCAGGCCTGGCTGATGCCAGGGTATGCATCGAGTACAGCCCTGTCATGCAGTCTCAATGCAGAACAGAAGTCCACAGCATCAAATTCATTCATCCTTGTCTTCACTGATTAGCAGAAAGTAAGTGTCCAATTTTGGGGCTCTTCATGCCCTTCTTTCATAGTTCTTCAGTTCTGAGTTCCTCTCCACGTCTATACTTTTAGTGAGTTCACGCTGAGGTCACCAGTGTCAGTAAGTTCACGGGGACTGTCACCAGATGGACGTGGCAGCACTTGCCAGAGGAGGAAGCTTGCTCATACTGGCTCCACTACTAAACAATTACTGTCATCAGTGGGGGCCTTGGTAGGTGGTGTCAAGTATATGCTGGACCAGAACAAGCACCAAAGAACACCAACGAAGAGACTCTGCTAGTGCAGTCTCTCCTTTGGTGGGTTGCCTCATGATGACTTGAAAACGACTGCTCCCAGTGGCTTGCTGGAGCCAGGGCAATGGTGGGGCATGCCAGGGTATGGCAGTGGATTGAGAATGGGAATGAGTGGCACGGGGGTCATGCCACTGAAATGGCACAGACAATGAGACAGGACCAAAAAAAAAAAAAAAAATCACAATTTATACTTATATTTAGTCTGGTCCTAGCTAATGGAAATGAGATTTCTTTTAATAACACAGAAGGTATTTTCGAAGTAAAGAGCTCAGAACAAGAAGTGTCAGACATTTTCACGTAAATCTGTCAAAATTACACTTTTTTCGGTTATGACAGCATTTCAATTTTAGCTGAAAGGTACTTAATACCATACTGAGTGCAAAGTTCATATCTTATCCCAACTTTAATAAATATATAATAATCGACTATCACATTTGCATTTAAAGGCATGAAATGAAACCCCCCAAAAAAAAGTCAGCATGTGAAAAAATGTGTTCAGCTGCGTCCAGTGCGAAAGAATTAACAGGACATGTTGATGACAATGAGCAGATTTTTTCTTTTTTTTTTGAGTCAGTCTATTTCCCAATTAATCAACTGATCTGAATTAAAATAACCAACTCAGACTCATACAGCTAGTCAGTCCAAAATCTCTTCCATCTTCTGCCATTAAACATGAAACAGTTCCCTGTTCAAATAACTAGTTATATTTACACAAACAACTGGTCAACTAGAAATTTCTTCCATTTTCAACCGTCTTGCAAGAAGACGAGTGAAGAGAGAGTCCACCATTCTGGACAGAAACACTATGCTGTTAGCTTCTGCATTGCTGCCAAATGTTCCTGATAAGTCTTCAATACAAGGTGTTAAAGTTAAGCAATGAAGTACAACAACGTCCTATACTTTGTTAAAAGGGAAATCTAGGCATCTAATCAGGTAAGTCATTATTAGCCAGTTAGTATGCAAAAGTTGCTATTGACACAAAAACTGGAAGTTTTTATGCAGTGCTCTCCAAAGAAAATGGGTCAGTTTCTTTTCTTGCAAAGAAAAAAAGTTTTTCCTTTTCTTTTTTCATTAGGTATGTGACCGAACACTTTTCACCTTTGTGAGAACGTGCCACTGAAAATAGAACCAAAGTTAAGCGTAACAGAACAGAACAGAAATTACATAAAAAAATAAGGAAGCAGAGATTCTAAATAAAACAATGAAATAAATACAAATATGGTGACAGCTGCCAAGAAAAGAGAGAAGAAATGCATCAATCAACTACATATCTTACCCTTTCCATGTTCATCTGAAATGTTACCATTGTAAATACATTAAATCATTTGGCAAAAGAAAGGTCTTACTCTTTCCATATTCATCTGGAATCTTAAAAACGTAAAAATATCAGTTAACCTAGCTGATGAACCAATATTACCCTTTCCATTTCTCCCAAATGCTACCCATGTAAATATATTCATTCATTTGGCAAAAGACAGTGTCTCACCCTTACCATGTTCTTGTAGATGTTATCACCATTGTAAATTTTATAGTTCATTTGGCGAGACAGAATCTTAGTTAGTGTCATTTTCTCATATTTTCCTGTCCAAACAAATGCCTTATCCCTACTTGGCATGGAACAGCACCATATTATCAGGATCCCCCAAAGAACAAAACTGGGAGAGCTGGGAGCTAACCCTATCTCCATACCCAGTTAGGCTGAAAAAGTGATCGCCTTTAGCGAGATCACTTCAACGTATTCAAACAAAGCCCAGTTTTCTCCTCTCCTTTGGCAGGGGAACATGGCACCATCTGTTCTTCCAAGTTCGGTCTTAAGATTTTTCAGTGCTCTTAGATTCTCTCAAGCGGCCTCTAAAGCTAGCTTTCCTTTCTGTTGAGGAAACTTGCTTCTCCGTTTCTTCACAAGTGAAAATTTCATCTGCACACGTCTGCAAGTTTCACTTTATTACAATATCTCTCCAGTGTTTGGCTCCACCGCCATGAACTATGAAGTTTTTTTCATAGTCCTCTGTTCCCTCTGATTCATATGCAGAGTCACTCATTCACCCTTTGAGTTGCTGTTAGCCCAGCCAAGTCTATACTCACGCCACCTGCACCTTTTGCTCTAAGCATCTCATCAAATTTTACTGCTGGTATCATGCAAGCCTTCACGATGCTCCACCAGTTTTGTCTAGACAGACATCCGCTTCTCCCGACTACACTGTTCTGGTAATGGTTTTGAGTGGAGACAGGCCATCGTCTACCCCCTCCCCCCATCCCTCATCTTTATCCTGCATCTCTAGACCCCCTCAGTGCCATAAAAGTAATGCAACAGTTGGGGCAAATATTTTTGCTAGGGAATTACATAAGTCCTCCCTACAGAAGGAGATGTAACAGGGGTCCCTGGTGCAAAAGGACAACTCTCAGTGAACCCTGCTGGAGGGGGAGGGAGGGGGGGGGGGCTTGCCTTCCTCTGACCATGACCAATCCCTTCATGATTCAGATTTGTTAAGCAAGATTGTGGGCGAACATGGCACCTTGGATGAGCTATGTGATGATGATGATATCAGAAATTTTGATGCTTCAGTTCCAAATTTAGAGGTCTCTCTCGTAAAATCACTGTGTCAAGGCAAGCTTTGTCCATCATCCAAGGCACCCTTTCCTTCTACATTGTCCCTTCTCCTCCTCCTCACAATCGTCTTTTTTTTTTTCAAGTTACCATTTCTGATGAATGTTGTACAAAAACGTACTGCAGTTTCGTGTTGCTTTGTACTGGCTTATAACCCTTCATGCACTGAGAAAATCATGGCTGGTCAAAGAAAATCCACACCGGAAATGTCTGACGACATGAGAAAGGTCAATGTCTGCCTGTTCAGATTAGTGTGCTTCCCACCATCATTTTTTATATTCTGGTGTACCGCATGAGAAAAAGAAATTTTACAACTACAAGTAGTTTTACGAAATATGTATCTGTCAAAACACTAAGAAGCTCTCCAATCTCCCCATTCGGCTTGGAAAAGGGTAGAAAACTGAGCACAGTTTAAAGGCTGTGCAATGAAGTGAACTAAAAACAGACAATCATTCTTACAACTTCACTTAGTGTGACAGTGAGATCAGCTCTCTCCTCTCCCAATTTTGTTTATGTTCCATGCCAAATAGGGATCAGGTATTTGTATGGACAGGTAAGTATATCATTAAACCACTTTCAGTATACTAAAGTTTCTTTTCCCCACAACAGAGTAAATGATCTGTGTACGACACATACTAAACACAATTTGTTCTTGCAGATGAGAGGGTTTCCTTCAGCATCATCTGATCACAGCACTTCAGTTTTCCCTTCCTATTTTCAGGATTTCCTTTGGGTGAAAATATACTTTCCTTTGCATGTCTTACCCAGTATAACTGAAAGGTAATCACAGATGCACCTGAAACTGACATGTAAACATTAAAACAACACAGGATAATGTCTTCTGGATACTGAAACAGCATGGGTCACAAGTTTGTGGCTAATAACATATGTCTTGAAACCTTACTCTTTGAAAAACACTGTCCCTACAACAATTCAGCAAATCTTTCATGTTTCAGCTCCATTTGTCTTAAGATTTAGGTTCATTTTATAGCTGACACTTTTCCTTATATCTTGAAACCTTACTTTTAAAAAAACAACGTCTGAACACCAATTTAGCAAATCTTTCACATATCAGGTCCATTTGTCTGAAGATTTAAGTTCATTTGATAGCTTGCACTTTTCTTTCCCTTAAAGTGATATTCAATACACCTTTTAAGAGTTCATTTTGGTTTCCCTGAAGTTACAATTCAATCATTTCCCTCCTATCCAACATGGAACAAGAAGAGAGGCTAGAAGAAGGGAGGTAACCTGCAGTCAATTACGAGATGAAGAAGAGGGCAATCTTAAGCCAGTGTAGTAAACTGAACTTTTTAAACTTCAGTGCTCCCACTGAGGGGAAGTTTTTAAACTTCAATGCTCCCACAAAGAACTTTTTTCCAACTCCAGTCCACTGAACAGAATTCTTTAAACTTCCATGCTCCCACTGAGAACATCTTTTTTTTTATACTTCAGTGCTCTCATTGAAAACTGTTTCAACTCCAGTCCTCAGAAGAGAATTCTTTATACTTCAGCACTCCCACTGCGGAAAAGCAAAAATCCGTGAAATCCTCCCTCAACAAGAAAAATAAAAAATGAAACCTGTTCTTAAAATGGTGCAATTTGACGCAATTCTGAACACCCAATGGTGTATCATAAACCTTTCGGTCCAGCTATAATCAAGACCATTTGTTCATACAGCTTTTGTGAACATATTCTATCACTGTCACGTAAATCAGCTGCACAATGAACAGTGCTCTGTTTCTAGAGCTTTCAACACATTTTCCAGTTTATCATACAAAACTAATAATAGCAACATAAATTTGGTTTCGTAAGAGCAATTTTTTAAAATCTGTAAAAAAAAAAAAATATATGTGAAGTATAAGACCTTTCATTTACTTGGAACAGATTCAACAATAACACAACATGACATACAGCTTTAACCATAATGAAAGACAAACAAAAAACTGGACCTGAAACAAGATAGCCTGCAGAAGATAGCAATTCACAATGAATATGAAAAGAATGCAAACAAACAAACACAAACAAAAAAACCCTTACTTTACGATACTCTAAGCAATATACACCACACAAAATGAAAAAAACCAATGAAACTGACCAACAGGTACAGGGGGAACTGTGGGAACTATGTCAGCCGGAGGGATGGTAGTGGCGATCGGGGTTGAAGGGCCGTTGACCAAAACCTGACCAAGGTAGTGCAGCAGTTTCTGGGCTCTGTTCTGAGAAGCTGTGAACTGGAACAGCTGAGGGTTCTCGTCAATGAAGTATGTGTCCACCACACCTGTCAGAAACTTCTCATTCTGCAGCACGTTCAACAGGAAAGGGATGTTGGTCTGAAAACACACACACACATAGGTGAAACAACAGTACCTTTCCAGGACAGCCTGAGCAAGCTGTGCAAATTCAAATAGTGTGTGATGCTTCTACAAAAATCTATACATTGTTCTTTAAGATAACTCTTGTTCCAGTGAAGCAACTCACAGGCCCAACATCATGGTAAGATGTGGAATGCTAGAGATTTTCCATACAAAAGCCTACAGTTCCAATCCCAGCAGCCTGGTGGGTTGTATATGGATTTTCGTTTCTTTCCTTTTTCTTTCTCTTTAGATCTCTTTGCTCACTGCATGTTCCTTATATAAAGTAACTTAACTTACACATGCAGACAATTAGATGCACACAATAAAGAAATCATATAATCCACATCAGTGTTTAATGAGTTCTAGAACCATGCTCATTCCTGTTGTGTCATGACCCTGAACACAGACTGTGATGGCCTAAATAACAAAGTGAACAGCTTGTTAACAAAGCTATATAGCTATACTAGTCAACCTTTAGACATAGCCTTTTTTTTTAGATTCATATGTATAATGGTCAACTTGTAGACTTACATACAATTAATAGCCATTTTTGCAAACAAAGTTTTAAACACTCATATTAGCTAATATATAAACACAGCCATTTATACAATGTACTAGCTAACTCTGTCAACAGTAAAAAAAAAAAAAAAGCAACAACAAGCAAATAAAAACAAAAGACACAGCTGAATATAACATTCTAGCCCACTTGTCAACACAACTGCATGTAGGAGTTGCAGCAAATTAACAACGAAAAGAACGGTATTGTTTGCTGCTGACAACATTCAGCTTGGGCACATGGAACGAGAATTACATTGCAAAAATAGGAAAAGAAAAATTGCAGAGCTTGGATACATGGATAAAGAGTTAATTGCAAAAATAGGAAAGGAAAAATCGTGGAGCTTGGGCACATGGAACAAGAATTACATTGCAAGAACAGGAAAAGAAAAATCATGGAGCTTGAGCACTGGGTATATGGCCAGAGAATTTCATTACAAAAAAAAAGAAAAGATGAGACATGAAGATCAAACTGGGTTTGCAGACCTACCTTCACCCCTCTGATTCGGAATTCTTTGAGAGCACGCAGCATCTTGGAACAGGCTGAGGGGTGGTCACGAGCCTGTGCGATGACTTTCACCAGCAGCGAGTCATAGTATGGGGAGATCATCGCTCCAGCAAAAGCAGACGCACTGTCCAGACGTATTCCCATACCCTCACCACTGCGAAACACCTGCACAAAGAAACCCATCAAACTACAGAGTCTGAAAAACTATGAAGGCGTATGATCTCAATGATGTATTCATTGCAGATGCACATTTTCATAAAGATGAACTGATTACACACATATATGTCTTCTGCTACGCTTGCATTCTGTGCTTTCTCCACGATTCATTCACTGTGAACAATAAAGCAACTATTCCAAAGATAGATTTCAACTATTTTCGCTCCACCGTCACTAAAAGTAATGAACACGCGATATGATCATACCTCGCTGTACAAGTACCATCCATCTCCTACTAAAGGCACATATCAGAGCAGAAAACAACAAAACCTTCTCAAAATCATACATTAAATATACCCGATTCTCCCAGTTTCATCAAGGTTAGGCTTTCAGACTGTATACAAAAAAGAAGCAGTAATCACTGAACAAGACTCCACAGTAAAAAGAACCCCACACTCAAAGCTGACCTCTATACGTCCAGTATCAGGCTGGAAGTTGCGAGCAGGATCTTCTGTGGTCATCCGGCACTGAATGGCACAGCCGTTCAGCTGGATCTTATCCTGGGTCAAGTCCAGCTCTTTCAGCGTCTTGCCTTCTGCAATTTGGATCTGGGCATGCACAAGGTCCACTCTGAAAAGAAAATACCATTCATAACAATGCCCACATAACTAATAATTCCACAGTTAAAATACAAAACATATTATAAAAAAAATTCAAATAATGTTGGCTTTTTATTTATCTATGCATAAAACACATCCTAAGAAATATGAACATCATTCAATAAAAATTTGCATGCATGGGGTATGAAAGTCCATGCGTGGCGTAAGTGTGAGGACTTTCAAGGACTGGCCTTGCACTCAGCAACTAACTAAGATCGTCTGAGAACCAGGAGGAGTGGAGAAGGCTGGTTGCAAAGTCTTCTGTCATGTCCCAAGCATCCTCAAGACTTCGGGATAGGTGACAGGTGAGGTGATAGGTATAAAAGAGCACATCCTGATTTTTAAGTATATTGTGTGTAAACAATAAGGTTTACACCTGTAAGGAGTAGTTGTAATAATTTCTAGGGAGACCACTGTGAATGTCACCTCCTGCAAACTGGCAGAAGTACACCTGCTCATACATTAATACAATAGCGATCTTACCCTGTGACTTGCTCAGTGACTGTGTGTTCCACCTGTAGTCTGGCATTGACCTCAATGAAGTAATACTGCCCATTTTTATCCAGTAAAAACTCCACGGTTCCTGCATTCTCGTAGCCCACAAACTTGGCAAGCCGAACAGCATCACTGGCCATTTTCATGCGAACACCAGCATCAAGTTGTGGAGCTGGGGCAATTTCAACCACTTTCTGATGGCGACGCTGTACAGAGCAGTCTCTCTCGTACAGGTGGATAACATCTCCAGCACTGTCACCTGTGCAGGACAAGCATAAGATGAAATATTTGTCAGCTATCAAGGCAGACTTCACTTGAACACATCAACCATGTATAAAAAGTGCAGTGTGAAATTACTGCCAACCAAGCAATCAAACTTCACAAAAAATACAAACTGATTTGAGACTTTCATATTCATCATTCTTTTGACTATTTTCTTCTTTTCTTTGGGTACTACCTGCACTGATAATTTCCCCATAAAGGCTAACAGCCAATTACATCAATACAGATCTGAATACAATACCATTATTTGAATTCATCATACGATCAGCGATTGGTCAATTGCAACCATGTGAAAGTTGATGCATGCACAACTATCTAGCTGATGCATAAGCAATTCCAAAGAGACGACCCTTCAGAGAAGCGCTCCTTTCTTCTGACTTTCAATTTGGATAAATTTCCTATTTGCATATATGCTGAACACATGACATGAGACTTTTTCATAGTCTGTCTGTTGTATAAGGAATTCACACTGGAGGAAGCACTTCGAGGCTAACATCTTTATAGTTCCATCCTTCCATCTCTTTCATAGTCTTACACTGGCCTCTGCCTGTGGATAGTTCTCAGATGAAATTTGTCTCTGAGAAAGAAGTAAGAAAGAGATGTTAACATTCACAATGAAAACGAGCTTGAAAACACCACTTGAGAGAATCTATTGCCAACAGAAATGAATTTGGAAAATGGCAGGCATATCTTCTAGGCATGGAAACATAGGAAACTGCGCTATTTGCTAACATTGTGTGCTTTAAAGGTAATAAGTCTGTGCATCTATCTAATAAAGGAAGCATGGTTAACTCCCTTTTTCTCCCAATCTTATTTTGTGAGGATTACACCAAAGTGAAATGAGCCATGTGTTTGGAATGTACGTATGACAAAAACGCAGTTTGCTTCATTAAGAATTAAATGCACAATGGGACAGGAGACTGGAGCAAGATCAATGTACAAAACAACAAGATCATCAGCAAGTTCAACTGATCTATTTAACCCAACAGCAAAACACGTAGTTCTCCTTAGCATTGCAGAAAGTAGAGAATGTTTAACAAGATGCTCGGATGTCCATCTGATATTTTGCACTCAGTTTGCTCAAGAACCATATGCAAAATGGGGCAGGAGATTCAAAGTGAGATCGATACATAAAAAAGAAGGATCAACAAGTTTGACTGATGTCTTTAGCCCACACCAAATATATAAAGAACAGTGCAAAAGAAAATAGATCAAATGAAGAACTCAGCATTACAAAGAAGTTAAGTTGGTAGAAGAACAAAAAATACTATGCAGCCTCAGCTGAATACCAAACCAGACCAACTTTGTTAAAGACATTACAGAAAAATATAAGCATAGTAAAAAAAATTTGATAAACTGCTTTCATGCTAAACTTTGTAATATATTTTTGAAAAAAAAGGTGTGGATGCTCAGAATCGCCCAGCAAACTGTGAAACTTTGATCACTCCTTCAGTGAGTACAGAAATGTGGATGCAGCTACCTACTATGGCTGGGTAAACTGATCCAGATTTTACGCACGTCCAGCCGTCACAAGAATGTTAAACTAACATCTGGACAAACCTACATGAAGCAAAGAAAAGAAGAGACAGTGAACAGACGTGACTGTTATACCAGGCCACAGACTGACAAAGCCATGTGCAGAATCTGCGATGACGACACCAAGACTGCGCTGGTCGCTGATGATAAGTCTGAAAAATGACCCGACTGCCTCCTTCCAACTAACCTCTGAACAATCTCAATAAAATGTCCCATTCAAGGCATGTTTAATTACTTTGTTTAACACCTGACTGCCTCTGTCCAACTAAGCTCTAAACAATCTCAATTAGATGTCCCATTCAAGGCACATTTGATTAACTTGTTTAAATGAAACTGGAGAAACTCATAGGGACTGTAGCTTTCAAGCATAAACCATGTTTTTGCAGTGTTTTATCAATGTTGATAAGTGTACCATTCTATTATCGTGTACACATGAAATTCAAATATGAGCAGATCTGGTGTGCCCAAGGTGTGTAGATAGCCACACAGATATGTTTTATGTAGAACTGTATATAACTGAGAATTACAACAGACCAAGGGAACTTACCCAGCAGCTGGACCTCAATATGGCGAGGTCGTTCAATGAACTTCTCAATGAACAAGGACCCATCACCAAACGCAGCCAGAGCTTCAGAGTATGCGCGGGTGAAGTTCTCCTCAACTTCCTGTTTCAGGTTAAAAAGGAAAAGGGCTGTAATGAATTTCAACAACAAAATATTTCAGCACAAATATACATGAAAGAAGACATACACAACATTCAGTTTTTTCTTCTTTATTCTGTATTAAAGAATTCAGTGCATTCCTGGATTGGTTGCTTATTCATTTACTGGTAAACTGTCTCCTTTCCAGACTGACCCCAAGTTTGTTTTCATGCTCTCACTGTTGCATGGGAAAAGGAAGGTAATGAATATGTGTGTTCGCCTTGGCTTAAGGCTGTGTCTGGTCAACTGACACAGGCAAGAACACCAAGGCTACTTCAAATTGTTGTTATGCTCTGCATAGTTATGCGGGGATTGTCTTCGGTTGTAACAAGCTCCTAGCATAA
>SDAX010001520.1:4969-16426 GCA_004193615.1 Conus consors
TTTTCTGCTACTCATTAGTGCAAAGCAGTCTTGGAAGGCTTTGTATTCTGTTCTTCACCCTCCTGTACAGCCTTCCCGACACATAGAACACCACTGATGTGAAGTACAAGATAAAATTGAAGTTTATTACATTGCCCTGTATCCATAGTATTAAATAAAATCTTCAAAATTTTCCTCATCACTAAGCCTTTCCCCTGTCCTCATAACCTACCCTATCTCAACAGCATAAGACTGAATTCTTCAAAGTGAGGAGAAGGGGTTCGATAGATCCATGTTTATTCAGTCCATGCATTTTATTTTTTATCATAAAGAAAGCTGCTGACTGGACACACATTTTTGTTTATCTTCATGTACATAAGATCATGCAGCTGTTCTTTATCCATTTCAGTAGTCAAAAGTTTATCACTTAACATTTCATCGTCAAAATTTCTCGGATCACAAAAAGTAATGCAAACTTTCATAATTGAAATTTGAAACACCTGATCATAAAAGGGAATATTACACGTTGACAATATATTTCAGTGACATTGATTTGTAACACTTTGATGCATTGTCACTTGTATTGACTCATTGACTTGTTTATAGAATCGGTCGAACAATTTTTCCTTTTGAACTTGATTTGTTTTGAGACATATGGCACATGAATGTACAGATCCGTTCTTTTGCAACCAGGCGAGGAAAATGTCCCAATGTCTGCCCAGAGAAAAAAAAAGTAAAACTGTGAAGTGTTATCAAGCACAGCGAGAAGGCCATTAGATCACAATAACCAGTAGAAGGTAGCCGTTCATAAATAAATTACTTTCAAATTCATATCAATGTAAAACACAGAACGAGTTTACTCCTAGGGCATGATTGGTTTCAGTTGACTTGGAATGCAGGTAGATGCGGTTTGGTATCGGTGGCCATGCAAGTGTGAAAAGGTTGAGGTGATGAAATGGGGTCATTTCTATTTACAGAGATATGCAGCATTAGTCATAGTACCTACAATTTTATTCAGAGTTTTGGACTTGATTGAAAAAAAAAAGTTTCAGTGTTTCAGATTTGCCTCAGACTGAGGTGTAGTCATACTGTTTTTCAGAGAACCAGAGGATCAGCATATCTTCAGAAAGATTTTTCAGGGGGACAGATAGAATGGAAATTTTTGTTTTAAGATTGTTGGAACTAGTGGAAGTTCTGCTGGCTTCACCAGTAAAGTGCCAGAAGTGTTGTTTGCACTATGGACTCTTTTACTCTCGGACAAGGATCAGGATGATTTTGCGACAAGTTGGAAGCTTTCAAAGCAGTACTTTCGTGGCACTGGAGACAATCATTTGATGCAAAGAAGCTGAGATGAAGCTTTTATTGTTTTAATTACGTAAGTGTTCACTGTTTGTTATAATGACTCATTGATTGACAGTCTTTTGAGGTATATAATAGCAAAACAAGTGTTGTGAGTCTGACGAAGGTGACAACATTTTGTTCAAACTGCATACCTCCATAGGCTGTTAGTCCGAGATTGGACCTCTGAGAAGTAATATAGGGCATATTCGTTCCCTTTTAATGATGTAACGGTAGTTTTTAGTTTCAAAGGGAACTATCCCCTCGTTTTTGTGTAGTCCACAACACTAGGTTTTGTCTGTAATGACAGAGAATTTAAGCCGCTGACACAAATCCACAAGGGTATGCCACAAGATGTAGGGAAATTATGTAAACATTATAAAGTATGCATGCACATGTATGCATAGACTCGAGGTGACATAGTCTCATCTAAAACATTACACACACTGAGATAATGCCAAGACAGATTATCTTTGGGTGTGAACTATAAAAACACCACATGTGAACCACTCTTCCACCAAGATGACTGACTGGTGCCTTTGAAACATGTTCTTTTGATCCTTTTTTGTAGGTGCGGTTTGAGTGTGGCGAGGGCAAGGACGAGGTGTTTGAGTACGAGAAAGGGGAGGAGGAAACATTCACTGTAATGGAGCTACAGAAGACACGGGACTTGAACAGACAACACGGGAAAAACGCTGCCAGACTACTGCAGAAAAAGTGTGCAGATGAGGAATATGACGAGGATCCCACCACAGGAAAGGGAAGCGAAGTGGAGGACTCTGATTGGGAGGTACAGAGAGAGACAGCCAATTCTGATTCTAGGAAACGGATGTTTGATGAGCACACAGGTCTCATACTAGCTGAGGAAGATAGTGAATCTGAAGACAGTGATTCTGATTGTGAAGACAGCGATTCAGAGGAAGAAGTTTGTGCTAATGAAGATGATGTGGATGATGATGATTTCATAGTCTTTGAGGAGGAATGAGACAAATGATCATTCCAGTTAGATAGTCTTGTAAGATGCATAATATCACCTTTTCATGTCATGGAAATAAATTGATAATGAACTAAGTTTGAACACGGTGTTGTGAAAGTGTGCTCAGTTTTATTTTCTATTTTACATTTATAAGGGATCGGATGGAAAGCAGCCATTCTCATGGTACTGAAGCTGCCTAGCCTGATGAGCAATGTCCGCTAAAATCATATGGTCTAGAGTCTTCAAGAATTTAAGAAGTCACTTTGTGCTTTTGTCGGAAATTTACAGTGATGAGTTGTGGAAATACCAGTGTTCTTGAAAAAAAATTATGTTTGATTTTGCAGGTTTTGTCTTGAATACATAGTCTGTTGATGTTTAAAAAAAAGAAAAAGTAACCAAAGGGACAGTTAATATACAGAATGACCGGAACCATAACTTGAGCACAGTGAAGAGATCCGGAAATGCAAAATATCAAAGTTACCATGGTATTATTAGGCATGAAATATTCCTGCTTGCAGCAGAAAATCTGTCAGTTTTGTTTTTGCATAAAATCAAAACAGTTTGGGAAGAAAGGCAGGGAAGGAGGGGGAGGAGTATTCTGAGATTGAGAAAGGCTGTTAAAAGCAAATGTTGTCTGGGGCAGGGGGAGTGTGCTTAGGGTAAGTATTGTCCCGTAATTGTCCAATACAAATGGTGAGAACACTTATGGTACAGTTGAAGCCATAACCCCCCCCCCCTCCCCCTCCTCCTCCTTTCATAGTTGTCACATTATATCATGAAAAAAGTCCGAAGACCAGAACAGTTTGATTATTATTTGTAGCAGTAGAAGTGTATGATTACTGATGACAAAAAATGGTTCTGAAACATCTGGTTGAGTAACTTTTATGATCAGTGAAGGGTAATTATATAGATGTACTTTAAAATATGTTTAAAAATGTACTTTAAAATATGTTTAAAAAAAGGTAACCTTTCCTGGCTTCAGGTTTGTAAACTTTTCAAGTCTTTGTCAACCAAATGAATTCTTAATAAACTCTTCATTATATATATATATATATAATGATGATGTTGGAATAAAAGAAACACTAATTGCCATGCTGATGAAATAGTTGAAGCTGATGAAATAGTCAATGCATGTGCATACATAATCAAGTTACTGAAGGCATGACTAGTAGTAAGTTAGTAAGAAGCTAAATATAACTGGTAAGACATGCTTGACTGCAGACCTGTTATTAATGTGCAACTGAATACCTGCGGACCCTGAGGAGATCCTGTTGATTAGGTCTCTGCTGTACCTGTACATAAAGAAAGTTGTACTCTAGTCTGTCCAGTACAGTCACCAGGTGCTATAATTAACAAGTACTAATGCTGTGTGTGCCTGCTATTTATGATGGAGAGACATGGTAGCTAGTAAGTTGAACAGTAAGTAAGAACATGGATGCAAACTTGCGCAGTGTGTGTTCAGTATTATGAAGAGTGTTTTTGTTTTGTTTTAAACATTCAAGTGGTGTTTGGTGTGTGCCCAGCTTATACTGCCGCATTTCTCCAGCTTGCAGTAAGGTTGTGAGGAGTTGTAAACATTGTCAGCATCTCATGTAACGTTGTAAACTCTTTTTTGTATTTCATTTCTGTAGCTGGGTTACAGTTGTCCTCACTCTCTGTGACAGTGACAGTGTGAATGATGGAAGCTTGTAAAGCATTTGCGTTCTCCTCAGTCACTGTTCTTTTCTTTTTTGGCATCACTTGACATGTTACATTACATTGTAAATCAGCTGAAAAATAGAGAACTTTTGTGAATGTCATTTATCAGTCAATTGTTATGTGAAAGTAGTAGCTGTTCCATATGATTCATTTTCCCATTCGAACATTGTGCAGTTTGTATTTTTTGGCAACTGATATGATCCACAAACAAATGGCATGGTTTTTCAATTTGCTTGCTTTTTGTGTTGGGTTGATAGGTGACATGAATTAACCTCTTATTTAGAACCTTCCACCCTCTCCTATGTACACACACACACACATAAACACGCAATTTTGTCATAACTGAAATCTGATTTGCTGTCATTGATTTTAGGCTGTTACTAGTATTAGAGATGGCACAGTAGTTAACAGATCTAGAGAGTATGCAGCATTAAAGTTACCGTCTTTACGTTCTGTCAGTAAATGCTGTCAGTCTGAGAGGCTTTTACAGAGCAATTTGGGAGATTAAATAGATTACCAGTTTTGAAGGCATAGTCAGCACAACTGATATTCTAGACATAATGTTACTGATGACTACTAAATGATGAGGGTTTCTGAGCAGTGGTCTTGAGATTTTCGTTGTCTGTCCTTTTTTCTTTTTTTTAGAATATGGAAATTTATCTTAAATGCCTGAACATTCGTTTGTAACTGTATACTGAATAGTGGAAAGTGTGACCTGATGTGCTTTTTAGAAATTCCGAATTGGAACATTAACCTGTGTAATTAAGACACTGTATTTCAAAAGTATCGCAGAGAGAAAATATTGTACAGCTCATCGTGGTGTGAGATAGAGAGGAACACAGTAACAGCATGTCTATATTGTGAGGTAGCAGGACACTATTTCAAAAGTATCGCAGAGAGAAAATATTGTATAGCTCATTGTGGTGTGAGATAGAGAGGAACACAGTAACACTAACAGCATGTCTATATTTACACAAACTTTGAACTTCCCATTCATTTGCCTTTTTTTAAAGTCTAGATTTTAGTGCTCTGTACTCCTTAACTAGATTCATGTCAGGTAGTCATACTGTAGATTTGGGGGGTGCATTGATTGGGGTTTTAATGTGTAGTCCAATCCTCTGACAAGTTTTGACTCGAGGCAGCATGTGAAGTTGACATTGTAATGAATGTGGTCAGATTTTAACAAGCCATTTATTTATTGCTTGGCAAGTCGCACATTGTTGCCTTGTTTTCAAACATCTGGTATTTGATCATTTTTGATGCAGGGAAAGGGTGCAGGCTATTTCTTTCCCCTTCAACATTTCACTTTACTGTTGTGCAGACTGTTTCTGTTTGTATGCAAAGTTAACTTCTTGATATAGGAATGCTCTTTAAAGCCTACCAGAACCATTAGATGAAATTTTAGAGACTTCCCTCTGTTTCAGTGTGAATTCTCTCGTTCAACTTTTAAAACAGACTTTGAATTTTTTGATCAGCACACTGTTCTTGGAGAATGGATTTGTTTTCATTTCAAATTCAAGCAGCCATGTCTAAAGTGAGTGAGGAGTTCTCTCTTTGCAGTGTTAGCTGCTAGAAATGAATGCTAGTCGTGTGCACCGATGATTTCATTTGTCATGCTTTTTTTTTTTTTACCCACCCTTCAAGGAAAGAAAAAGGGTGGGGTTGGGGGAGGAATTGGTGGTGCATGTGCATGAATGAATGTCGGATGATATATACGTGCCTTTCCTCATTGAGGCATACAGGGTCATTTCATCTCGGGGATATTCAAACAGGCATGGCAATGATGTATACATATATGCCTCAGGTTCTTTCTTTAAGTATTCTTGTGCTTTGTATAACCTGTGTCATGATTTGCGCCTTTTTGTTGCTCTTTTTCTCTGTGTGTGTTTCTTTTTTGTGTTTTCTTTTTTACTGACAGCATGTTGTATTGGAAAACCATTCCAACTTTTCCCAATTTTCCATAACTATACAATGTCAGCATTTATGTGTTGGCAGTGTTACTTTGGACTTGGTTGATTTTGACTTCTTTTGTTTGTTGGAGTGGAAAAGGTGATAAACAGCAGCAATTGTTTTCCTGATGTGCCAGTATTTTTTTTTTCTTTTTTAAAATATGAAATTGCAAGTTCTGTTCTCAAGCGATCTTGGTACTGGCATCTCTCTTCCTCAAAATCAACAAGTTGATGTTCAAGGTTTACTGAGTGGTTCCAGCGTATAAAACATGTTGGGGGAGGTCTTGAAACATGTTTGTCAACAACAAAACATGTATTTGGTGGTATAATGACAAAGATTGGATTTTTTTCCTGTTCATGTCACGAAATGAATTATGGGTGTTATAGGCTTTTCAGAACTCAGACTTGTATTCAAATACCTCTTTTTAAAGCATATCAACACCTTCAGTAGGGCATACCCTTGATAATATACTTGAGCCGATTGCTTGTGAGAGAGCCGGCTGCTTGCCATTCAAAATATCCTTTGGCAGCCTGTTCATAAATGAAAAAAAGCACAGTGCATGGACTAAACCAGTTGTGAAAAATGACTGTGGAGTTCTTCAGAAGTTAAACCTGTGCCTGAAGAGAGAACGAGAAGCTGAGAGCTGGCAGTCAAAGGTTGCAAAAGAAAAACAGTGTTGACTGCTGGACCATAATGATCGGGTCGGTTTAAGATGAAAATGTTGAAAAAATATTGGTGACTGCTGGATCAGGTGAAGAAAGACGAAAATACCTTATGCACAACGGTTTGCCTGTTTTCATGTTGGTTGTGGAAGGATCCCTCATCATGAGGTACAGAAGAGGTGCCTGTGAGCTGCAGCCAGTAAGGTTTACCCTCTGTGTCTCAGTGGTTAAGAACACAGTCTTGTTCCTTACATGTGCTGGCCAGTTGAGGCGTGTGACATCACTGGGTGAAAGATTTATAGTATTTGCAGCTTTATAGTAATTGTACTTTATTATATGTATTAGACAAAGGGGAAACAAGAGGAAATGCAGTATTATGTATTAGTCAGAGGGGAAACAAGAGGAAATGCTTTGTTATATGTTAGACAAAGGGGAAACAAGAAGAAATGCTTTATTATATGTTAGACAAAGGGGAAACAAGAAGAAATGCTTTATTATATGTATCAGACAAAGGGGAAACAAGAGGAAATGATGAATTGGTCAAGATACAAATTTAAAACCTGATCAGGGACTGGTCATTTATGTCCTCAGGCCAGGTGTATGAAAATGAAATGGCAGGTTTAGTCTTTGTGGGGTATTCCCTCAAACTGTCATGTTGTCCAGTCAGTGAGTGAAACGGGTAACTGGTAATTTGACGAAGATGGGCACTGACTGTGGATTATTTCCGTGAGCTCAGTTTTGGTTGGCAAGAGGTGGATGAAAACATGACGGAACAGTATATCGAGCCACGGTAACTGGGGCAGAATACAAGACAATATGGAATGAAAGCAAAATGACCTTTGTCTTGCATTAAGCCTGTGTCTGTGCTTGATGATTTGACAAATTAATTGATCAAACCAATGACGGTATGCAGTAATGTTGATCTGTATAACAAACCTTTCCACCCATTTTGACAAAATTTCATACATTTTAACTTGTCGTTTGTCCCAAAGAACGGCTTGGTTCCTATGGCAGTCTTGTGCCGAGATTCATTTGCATTTTAAAGTGAGAACACATTTCTTCTTCTATCCGTTTGTTTAAGTTTGTGAAACATTATCATCTGAGGATTATTCAGTGTGCCAAGGAGTTGGATGTCATCGAATTTGCCTGGGGTTTCCCTCCATCTTTCCTGGGGTATGACATTGTCAAATCTAATGGTGTAAATGATCCACTGGTGCCATGTCTCCTTGATCTGTCCACTTTTGGCAATGCTTGTCGCACACATTTTGTAAAGTATGTTCCAATCTGTATTAAGATTTTAGTTAAATATTGTATTTGTGTAACTTTTAAAGAATTGATTGGATGATGGACAACTTTTATGGGAATGCTAGGAACATTGACGGACTTTGTGTTAAATGCTTTGTGCATGAACGAGTGATGGATATAGAAATTGCTTTGCTAGTGAAAGAGCGATGGTTCACGTATGCTTCCTGAATGAATGAGAGATGGACATGCTTAGCTAATCTGTTGACAGTTGTGAGGTTGTCGTTTGTTAATTTTAATGCAAGGAATGGTTTTATGTAACCTTGTGCTTCTTTGAATTGTGAAATCCGTTCCAGTTTTTTAATCGAATGATGAGAAACAACAATTGTTGTAAATATTAGTGCCTTCATCCCAGTGAATTAAGAAATAATGTGTACATGTATGCAAGCATCAGGTGGAAAAACCAGAACTGGTTACATGCAGAATTACGGTGTTATTTGTATAAATTTGTTCCGTCTGCTTCCTTTGAAAGATCACATGAGGAAAAGAAAGTGTGCTTGCATATGTTGTCTTGTTTGTCTGAGTAGGTGAAAACGTCTGCAGATTTGTGGCTGAAGATATGTGCGTCTGTGTATGTTTACCCTGTCTGCTGTATGAAAAAAAATGACATTGATTGACCTACCTGACAAATGTCTTTCAAAATTGGAACTATTGCCATGGCAGAGATTCCAGAGTGGGTTTGTGATACAGCTACTGGCACATAAAGACAGATTTGATCATGGGAGAAAAGACTCTCCTAAAGTGTGAAAATGCACGTCAATGTACGGGGAAGAAGTGCTCATACCATGTCATTGATGGTCTACACATTTTGGGAGAAGGGATAGTTGTCAGTTCCTACATGTGTACATTCCCACATAAACTCAGATCCTATTTTGATGGAACGAGGTTCATTTGGAATGAAGCTGGCTGGGGAAATGGATAAGAGAATAAAGATATGAATGAAATACATACCTTGTGTTTGTCTTGAGGCAGAATGGGTTTGTCCATGGAAAAAAGTCTTTGTTCTAATTCTTTTCATGCTTACTGGTTGTTTCTTTATTAAACTTTTTTGGTATCTGATACAAAGTCCACAACTCTACAGTTTTACAGTCACCAAGTATGTATTCTATCCAAAGTGACTGCATAGTAGATAAAGAATAGAAATGAAGTGTTAACTTTCTTAATACTATACATCAAATGTATTGACCATGTTGCCAATGAACAAGAGCATCAGACTATCAAGCAGCACTCAACCTTATGAAGATCTGACATCAAAACATTACATGGCCATATAATTCTCAGAAATTGTTGAAGGATTGAGACAGAGAAATTGCTGGACTGACAACATTGCAGAACGGGTCTGGTAAACGCTGGCAGAGACCTAAGTCTTGGCAAACACTGACAAATGGAAGAACCTGGGGAATGGTTCTTCAGTGTAGTACTCCAAAGGATACCCACAGAATTAAGGGAGAAGAGAAAAGAATGTGACCTAATGTAAATGCACAAAACTTGTATTGTTCACATACCAGGGCATCATTTGTTTGTTGATCTGCAAACGAAACTTGATAAGGCAAGACTCTACAAGGAAGTGACAGATGCATGACTTGTACGGCTTGAGATGGAAGAACTGTGTTGTTTTTGCCCTTCCACCCCAAAAACAAAAATACCAAACTCATTTCAGGTAAAAGAATGGTCACTGACATGTTCCCTTGTTCCCACATGCTGCGGAAAAAGTGTTGGCCAGGAAAGTGTTATGTGAAAACTGAAATGGAGGGATAACAGAAAAAAAAACAACAAAAAAAACTGTGTGGGATCACCAGTTTAATTCAGGCAAACAGCAGATGTTGCAATCCCATTGCAGGCAGGTCTTAAACCTTTTCAGCACTGAAGATTACACAGTAGGCCCAGCGACTTTTGTGCCAAACAGTCCATTGTTTAGGTCATACAAGATGGGCACAGACATTATGTAACCACCCAGAGTTCATACAGTTTTGAAATTTTGAAAATTTTCCAGTTTTGGGGAAAAAAAAAGGTGGAAAATACAGAACTTTGCAAAATGTCCAAGGCCACGCTGAAAGAGGGGAAAATAACGGACGCTGTCTGCCACAACACTTCTTATGTGTTTGATTTTGAAATTCCTTTCTCAGACAAAAGGCCGGCTGTTAACAGACTGAGTTATGTGATGTATTACAGACTGTTTAAAAAATGTTCTTGTAGAGTACTGGGACTTGCTTGATGTCAGACATAAACACTCTATCATGGATTCTGTCAAAATCATGTTCAGAGGTGTTCCACCAGGAGTGATAAAAAGTTCTCGAAGATTAGAGTATTTTTCGTTTGATGTAAATTTCTCCAGCAGAAAGATTTTCTAATCAATATTTGCATGGTTTAAAAACTGGTTTACTGATGCTTTTTTCCTCCCTTTTATGAAAGGAACTGATCTTGCCAAAGCCCTGAAAGAGAAAATACAAAGAATGAATTACAGAGGGCTGTGCCAGTATGTGTGCATCCTCTCTTTCATTATGTGATTTGGCAGGGATCTTGGTGACAATTTGAAAAACTTTCAGTCTAGTTTGGACAAAGTCTAAAATATAGTTTTTTGAGATCTGTATGAATCGTGAAGTCAAAAATTAATTTTTGTGAGATAAAACGGCAACCCAGATCTTTACAGTCCTTTGATAGGTGGTTGGGAGATTAGAGGGTTGGAATGGTTTTGGAACAAAATTGTGGAGAAAATGGCTCCTGTGTCTGGTCTAATAAATAATTCTCACCAGCTATCAGTTGTCTTGGAGTCTTCACAATATGTCCAACCTGAGAAGGAAAACGGCTTCATTCTGTCATTACACTTTCTTTTTTACATTCAGTCATTTAGACATGATCAAAATCAGTTTTGAAAGAGCAATTTCAGTAGGCTTATTCAACTACTGAGAACGCAGCTAGCTTGTTTGATACAGTGAGTGTCCACCACAACTGAATCTGCTTCTACCTAGGCACGCACTACTGTAACTGATGTTCAGCAGCACCGAGTGAAGGGAAATTACTGATTCTGGCTGACGTGCTGTCATTTCAATCCAAGATGGCATCTGGAAAGTCACATAAAGAATCTGAATCAGAACATGCCACACATCTGACAACAAAAAGAGAAAAATCAAAAAGATGCTTGTTCTCCAGACTTATTGTTCTGTCTAACATGAAAATACAACTGCCTTATGCCAATACAAATATGTCCTGTCTACACTCACTTCTGCCTGCACAGTTTGTGATCACTAGCTGCATGTAATGCAAAATGCTACTGACAGCATCTGGAGAAATCTGTTGAACTGCTGCAAGTGCAGGACCATGGACGTTTTGCGATGCATACTGAGATCAGATGACACTTTTTGCCCACAGATCTCTTTCCATCCGAATAACTTTTCACCCATTGATGACATTTCCAACCACTCATCACACTTTTCATCAGAATTTCACCCATGGATAACTTTTCATCCATAGATTACACCCACCTACGACACTTTTCACCCATAGATTACACCCACCTATGACACTTTTCACCCATAGATTACACCCACCTAT
>SDAX010001745.1:21360-31747 GCA_004193615.1 Conus consors
GGGGGGGGGGAGCTTTCAAGCTGACAAAGATCTGGTCTCTGAGTGGACCAAATGCACAACTGTCAGCTCCACAAATACACACTCCTAACCATTTTGCCACCGGCCATTCTATGCTTAGGTACATAACTCATTAAAAAAAAAAATGTCCTCGTTGTTCAAAAAGCAAATAAAGTTTCAAAACATTGGTCCTGTTATGACTTGCTACACTGAATATATGAATCCCATTCTTGCACTTCAATTCACCGTGACAATCCCTCACGTCCAAGTCCTGCTCTCAGCTGGAAGTTGTCCAATAATGAATTTGTGCTCTACTATTGAAATGTAAGTTGTTCTGCCATTAATCCAGGTCCTCAGTTTCGTTTACAGCTCATCTCCAACTGTATATCAGCATAAAACTGACTTTATCATTGCCAAAATTCAGAAAGCTGTAAAGAATTCAAGTAGCAACTGTGTCTGGGAGCAAGCACACTGGATACTCCTGAATAATACCTGTGAGTCCATGATGAACATTTGTGGCCTTCTCTCTTGCTCATCAAAGTGACAAAACAGGTTATTACTGTTTCTATCACAACACTGGCTCAACCTCAGATACTTTAGGTGTGTCTGCTGAAGGGCATGCCCTCCTCAATTATGTTTTTCCAAAGCCAGATATCTTCATTATTTTGTATTATGCAGAGGTGGATGGGCTGTGAATTATGCAAGCAGTTTTACAGTAGATCTGGCAAACTGACATAAATGTGTGTGTCCTCATCATTATGATCATTCTGTGCTTCACAGACATGTATCCCAATCCCAGTTTTTGTCACGTGTGTCCCTGCAACTTATCTTGCCACACTAGTGTGTTGTGGACAACAGTCTTGTAAATCAGCACAAAGGCACACTCCTCTGAGCAAAGTTCTACACATGTACTGACGGCTTTACTTTCAAAACTTGTGGAATTTGATTCCCAAGACCATAACCTCATATGCAACATATTTCCAACATAATTTTTAATTGACAGAATTATAAAATGCAGGCATATCAACTTTGCATCCATGCACCACTTTTTGCAATCACTCATTCTCCAGGTATACTGTTGCCACCTCTATTCTCCTTCGCATTTTTACCCATGAAACTGTAAGCAGGCTTACACTTCTCAAGATACAGAGCTTTCATACAAACACTGAAACGATCGTCAAGCTTTTCCACCCCATCACAAGGCGCTCATCTTCATTTCTGCCATTTTCCAGTGTTGATCACCCAGTTCATACATTGGTTTCAAGATAGCAAAATTGTTCATTCACAAACCAATTCACTGTACACATAAGACTCGAGTCCCTTGCTGGTACATCAATCAAGCAAGAGATGCAAGTTATCATATTCAATGTCACAAGATGCACAAGAACATACAAGCTCCATAGTGTACAGACAAGATGCAAATTGGACACACACAAGCAAATCTAGTCAGGATGTGCAGACATTGTAAACAGAAGCATAAAATTTCCCAGGAAAATGCCAACAGGAGGAATTGGGAAGCCCTCCATGGATGCTAATTGGCCTCAAAGAGACAAGAAGTTCCCTTGAGTACAGATGCACACTGAAGCACAGACCCAATAGGTATCACACATATCAGTAGAGCAAATGCAGGAAGGTCCACACTTCATTCCAGTGGGTGTCAACAAAGCACCACAATTATTCCCCCTGCTGGTATGGAATCTACACACCCTGTGTTCTGCTTTGTACATACATGGATCAATACAGCACTTAGAGGCTGAGGCAAATAGATACATGTACGCACACACATACACACAATGGTTGTGTACAGACAGATTATCTATTGTGATTTCATATTACCAGGAATGACTCTCAAGTGACAAATAATGCTGGAAGAAAAAGACAGAAAACACAGGATATTCCTATTATACAGACAAGCACATATTTCACATTTTCAAATTGATCAGAGAAAAATAAGCATCCAAGAAAACCAAGCCATGTGGAAACCCAGTCCATCAAACACAACACACTTTAAACCAAGCCATGTGTACTTCGCCTGGTGTCAGAAGTGGAGCAAATGTATCACCTCCAAAAACAAAAGTCTATGTACACTCTTGTCAAAAAGATGTCAAACACACTTTGTTATGCTGTCCATCACAACTTGAGTCTGATGGGGACTCTTACCTGTTTTATGCCATTCCAAAACACTGGATATGATTGAGTTTACCTCAAAGACCATGGGGCATATAGGAAAGGGAATGCAATCATGTCCAAACAAAGAAACAAAAAAAAACCCCTCAGTCCAAGCCTCCAATTCAATCCATACAACAGAAGCTTCAAATCATGAAACACAATGCAATGAAAATGACACCAGCGTCCTGCAGACCAATGCAACCCTGCACACTTTGTCATTCCCTGCCAAGTAGTGTCATGCAGTAGTGTCGAAAGACAACAGTTCTTTCAGCCCTTCATCCGATCTATGGCAAAACGCTTCCTAATTCCATCCCATCTAGACACCGAGTTACCCTGTCTGTTCAGTTACAGATCCACAGGTTTTCCACTTACACACAGACACAAAACACAACTCCAGTCACTCAGAGTGCTTTGCCTGAATGCAGGGAAATGAATCAACTCAGATGCAGTATCTGTCTATTGTGACGACAGACTGAGTGTATATACCATTCCTGTCTGCTTCAATCCATGTGTGAGCACACTGGGTTCTCCCAATATACCCAGCCAATGTTTAAAATACTCAGTTGTATTCTTGTTCCAGTTAAGTCTGGAACCAAAACAGAACACACACAAAACACTAGATGTTTGAAAACTGTACATCTATAAAATACCGTATGACCAAAATGTAAATCCAACAGATACTGATGGTAATCTGGATTATTCTGCTGAGGAAGCAGAAATAGGAGGGGTGAGACATGCAGGAACAGCTCACTGGAAGACGATATGTTGGTTGCTAAACATTCTGCCCCCTTCCTCCCACCCCTTTCCTCTATTCTCCCCTAACAAAAAATCAAAAGAATGCACAAATCCTGATTTAAACAAGCACATTCTAAGATTTACATGCAACAAAGTAGAGAAATAGAAAAGTGTGTAGGTGTTGTGGGAGGAAGGGGGTGTTGTAAGAAAACTGGTGAACTGAAAATCGGTAAGCGAAGCACAAGCAAATGTCTTTCAAATGCAGAACAAAGCACACACTCACACGGACACACACACTAGCCAAACCCACAACTTCATATGTAAGAACCTTCCATAATTTTCACACACACTTTGTCAAATGGAAAACTGTTGTTTCCTTTCTTATCTGTGTTTTTCACACTGGAAGAAAACAACAAACAACTGAACTAGGTTGAAGTTTTCGCATACACATGAACTGAGTTTGTGACACCCCAAGATTTCTTTCACTAACATCTTCAAAGCTAAGATCTTCTCTCAAATCTACCTATGATGAGCCATCCCCATCCTGCATAGCACACATATCATCTGAGCACGCTGAGTGATTACATGATGATCTAGTTTTCAACAGTATAACCTGGCCATTCAACTGGTTTGTGATATCCACTGTCACACGCTCTGTCTGCTGTTTTAATCAATATCAGTCCTACTCAGCATTTCTATACTATGAATAGCATGACTGTTGTTTCCACAGGATTGGAGGTCTACAAATACATACTAAAAACTATTTCCAAAGGCAGCAGCCAGTTCCAGTTTTGAAAGATGCCAGCAGCTGTTCACTACATCAGTAAGTCTTGTGGCCAACATGACACAGACGCACAAAAAACAGATGTCAGAGCAGCTCAAGATCACATACCCTACACCAATGGGCTGGCTGTGAATTCGGCTACCTGGTGCTCACATTTTCTACAGCTATGCATTTTCAAGCTAATAATAACCACTTCCTATGTCTCTGTCAATCTAATGTGGTGCAGTTCTTTCACAGATGACACTAAATGTCGACAGAAGGAAGCAAACAGAACATATCTGATCTGAAAAGTGGTCAAGAATCTAGTCAATGTGTCTGTGAACATTTTCCACTCTGTCTACACTGGGTACCCCATAAACAATGTCCCTGTAGTCAATGTCAATGTAATGGTCACAGACAAAGCCTGCACCTTAGATCCATTCTAACAGCATTCCAAGGAAAGTCCCCTATCTTATAGTTCTATCCTCCATTTGCTATCACTGTGAAAGGGCCTTTGGGGAAAAAACTGGTAACTCCAAGTTCTCCTGTAAAACGTCCATGCAGTTACATGGTAGTCCTGAATGAGGTCAACCAATCTGATCAGCATGGGATCCACACTGGAGAACAAAGCGACAGCTTTCACTGCAACACCACCACTCCAAAGATTACAGTGACCCTGGTAGGTAGACACAAGATGTGATGACAGTTAACCTCCTCCTCCATCTAATGGATATCACACAGGATTGACTCTCCCACACTCTTGAAGCTATGTCCAACACAAACAGGTATTGTAGAAGAACATGAGAGATTTCATTCTCACATGAAGTAATTCTGTCGAATTCTCGGGAAGCTGAAGAGCAGACCATGTCTAAGCCACTGTTGTAGAGGAAAGTAAGAGAGACCATTCCGACACAAGCTGATGCTGGTTGGCATTTTTCCACTGATGGTAGTGGACTAGCTCCCATGTGTGGACATGTGACCGTGGACTGGTATTTGGTTGCCCTCCAGGGCTGTTTAAATGGGCATGTGGGCCATCTGGTAGAAATCTGGGTCATCCTCATCCTCCACCTCAGAATCCTCCTCTTCTTTATCCAGCTGCAGAACAGAACAGATCATTCACGTCATGTTATTTACTGTGGAATACATTCATCAGGTTGCACATTTGGAACAAGCATATGGTACACAGTATCAAACAGCCTCTCTATGTCGCATGACAACATCATGCTGATCAACGGCGCAGCTCTAACTCACTGATCAATGCATCACTGGAACTCTGAACACCCATCCTTCTGTGCTGGAAAAATAAAAAAGGCAGTATATGGAAGGGACGGGAGTTGGGCCGTCTTGCTGTCCATGTCCTCCAAGTGGCATTACTCCTACGCCTCACTTTCCAGCATCCCCATGCACAGCTATACCTGGACTCATCCTGTTGTACCCCTAGCACTCCTGTCCATAGCAAGCAATCAGTATGAGGTCATCATGGGCCATCCCATGGAAACACTGCACCCCTGACAAGCCACTCCAGTGATGTTCAGTGGTGCCCACTCTGATCCAACACTCACCATTATACTGACCTCAATAGTTGTGTAAAATTGAGAAGCCAGTGTATAAGTACTGCTCTGGAGGGTGTTGCCATGATCAGCCAACAACTATCTCCATGAAATTGCCAATATCAGTAAACTGGACAGGAAGCTGAACCCGCTGCTTAAATGGACATGGAAAAGAAATCAAAACTGAAATCAACACTAATGAGGAAAGGAAATGCTAGTTTGCTTTTAAGAAAAAACAGAAAATGATTACTGACTGCTAATCTTCTTTTTCACAATTAAGAACTGTCTTTGATGATGTCCTGAAGAACTTCCATAGAAAACAAAACAACAGAAACTGTCGACTCCTACGAGACTGATAACACAAAATGAAAGATAAATAATGCCATATAAAAACATACATATGAACCTATGAATACATGTTTAAAGGCATGCATGCGTGCGTGCATGCGTATGTATGTGTGTGTGAGTACGCGTGTGCTGTGTGTGAGCACATGTGTGCGTACATGCATGCGTTCATGCATGTGTGTGTCTGCATGTGTGTAATGGGAAGACGGAAAAAGACAGGCAGATAGAGGCCAAAGGCAATCAGGCGAGTAGTGCTTTGGTAGAAAATCCTCTTGAAATAGGCCCATATGGATAGTTCACATGTGCATGTGTCTATGCATACCTGGTTGATGGAGATAGTGTTTGGGGTGTATATGTCATATTCTATGTTATGTTATAAATATGTTACATATATAGATGGGGTGTGAATATAAAAATGAATGGCTGGGGGAATGGGGAGTGTATATGTGTAAACAAAGGGATGAAGGAGGACAGCTTGAGGAGAAAGCAAAGAGTGGGCTAAGAGCTAGAATGACTGAAACTAAAAAGTCAACTGTGGGAATTGAGTCCGTCAAGAATCGTTGTGCCAAGGCAAAAGATGACCACTGAATCCATGAACTTTCTTTCTGGAGCTGAGAAGCGGTTTTGCCAAACAATAATGATGGAGATATGGCTTTGGCTGTGGCAATCAGCATTGAAGTGGATCCCCACTAGCACTGAATGAGACAACTGGATGGCTCTGAGGTGCTTTACAAAGCATTCACTGAGGATGCGATATGTCTCAACTACATACAAATTTGAGCAGAGGCTGTATTTCAGTACTTACGCCAAGCTGGTGGACTGGCAAGTGTAACAGGACTGGACTTTGAATTTTCCTTTTGGGCCACTGATGCTGTTGATGTTAGCAATGAAGAAGCAGCTTTTACATCCTGATTGATTGCATGGGGAGTTTCCAGTTGAAGAGTTGGTGCTTGTTGGTTTGTATCATGTGGTCACGAAAGTTTTCGTCTCTCTTGTAGGTGATGAGCGGAGGTTTGGGGAAAATAGATTTCAGCTTTGGATCAGATTGTAAGATTTTGAAATGATGTAAAAGGATGTTTTTCCACAGATATATTATGGGGGTGGTTGGTAAGGGTTAAGGGATACATTCTTTGTTGTCTGCACCTGACTTTGAGACAGAGTTTGCTTAACAAGAGCCTCTTGAACAATAGCATGTGGACAACCACAGGTCTCAACAAAGGACGCCATTTCCTGGTCATCACTGCACAGGAACACCTTCAAGCATCCCCTCCCAAGCATAAGACTCCTCCTGTATCATTCTCTCCCTTTCTTTTTCTCTAGCAATTTTTGTTTGTCTTTTCCCTCTATCTGCTTCTCTTTTTCCTTCTCCTCATTACACGAACACACGCATACATACACACTTGCGCATGTGCACACGAGCGCACACATACACACATTTGTGCATTCACATATATGTTTTATACATCATTTTTATACATCATTTTTTGTCTTTCATTTGATGTCACCAGTCCCAAGACAGTCTATGAATGAAACGCTGATAATTTCTTTTCTGTTATTGTCTATGGAAAATCTTCGGACATCCTCAAAGAAAGTTCTTTGTTTTTAAGAGTTTTTATAATGATCAATGAAGATGAAGACCATGAAGACAATGCTGCAGAGCTCAATTCTGATCTGAGACTGATGACAGGGCTGTACTCTTCACTTACTTTCATAATGTATCACTGTGTCAGTAAGTCAAAGAGTAACAGACACCTTCTCTGATAGTCAGAAAATTTCAGAGATGAATCCATCAAGGAAGCAGTCTAAATAGGAAGGGCCTCTATAGTTAAACAACAAACACATTCAAAATTGTTCTAAACATCAATGTGACATTTCACTGATTAATGAGATTTAGACAGTTCAACATGGTGCACACCAGGAAAAACAATGGAAGCAGCCCTGGCTTTTGTAAAAGTCCCTAGGGTAAAACTGACTAATTTTGGAGTGATATAAAATTCAAAGATGGCTCAAAAATAGTATTAATGAAACTAGATAAATGAAACTGGTTTCCCACCCTCAAATACTCAGGCTACGACAAGAAAAGGGATGATGCAGCACAACACAACAAAACCAGGCTGCTTCCAGATGCCAAGCCTGCAAGAAAATAAAACTTCCTGGTGATTGCTTGCAAACTGCTCTTAGCAATGATCTGACCTGAAGAACAAATTTCTAAGCTGCTTGCATGGCATATGCTCAATGCAAATATTCTGGATTACATTTAAAATATTTTCTCTCGTGCTATGAAGGGTTTTGGTTAGTACAGACTGATATGTTGCAATTCCTTCACTGGCTTTATGTCTCTCTCAACGCATTGTTTCTAATCATGCTCTTTCTGTTCTCTTTTTCTTGGTTCTGGAGCTCTGTCTCACTCGTGTGTGAGTCAGATGGCAGCCATGCAGATACTTGTGAACTGCATTGCCACACGCATCACCGACCATTTGTATAACAGGCAAAGGGAGGGACATCATATACTGATGTAGTTTTCCCAAACAGTGAAGAAAATCAGCAGCAAACTGGCACTTTTTGCACCTTTCTAATGCTACAATTCCTACTTAAGGCCTGAACTCCTCCCTCTTTGGATTTCACCTCAGCCTAGCTGGATTAAAACATGTTTTTCTACTTGTTTCTTTAGCATACCATAATACTGAAACACATGATATAACTTATCCAACATGAATAATCAACCACTGAAAGCCTGCTGAAGGCATCAAGCTGCCCTTGCTTACACTGTATGAAGTACTCCTGAAGGTAAGCTTAAAAATGTATCATGTGACTGAATCAGTCAGATTTAACCTTTTATCCTGGAGAAATGGACGGAGTGATTGCTGTTACAGAATTCACGATATGCCATGCCATGCCAAAAGACCTATAACATCAAGATTTAGTTTGATAATGTCTTTTAGGTCTGTCCATTTTTCGTATCATACAATGTTCTTTACATATCTTGTCAAACATTAACTTTCTAAATTTTCTTTAAAATAAAGCTTCACATAAACAGATGCACACGTGTGCGCATAGGAACACACACCACAAGTATAAACATTCAACACACCTCCTGGAGCTCCTGTGGGGAGAAGATGCGGTTGACGATGCGATGTCGAATGGGCATGAGAAGGGTGAGGGCGAAGGGGAAGATGAGGGCAGCAGAAGTGGATTTGATGGCCAGCAGAATCAACAACAGCACCAACTGGATTACTGTGAACAGGTGCATCCGCAGCACGCGCACCTGTCATCAGGCAGATAAGTAATATTACACTGCATTTTATCCTTCAGGTACACACTCAAAATTCTCACCCTTTAAACTTGTAGGATTAACGTTTATGCACACACACACACACATACACACACACACACACTTGCACAAAACAATCCATGCAATAAAAATCCCTCACTGAAATTTGTTAGGTGAAGCACATAAAGGTCAATGACAAACTTCTGTCAGATGTTAAGTGTGTGCTCTTATACATGTACACACACACAGAAGTGTGTAGTGACATACTTTAAGATATAACCTGGGGATTAAAAAGAAAACCCTTAAATAAGATAGGGGTCCAGGGGTCATCCAGGCCCTGGCATGGTGAGGGGGCAGCACCATCTTGAAACTGAGCACTATAAGAATCTAAAGCAGTATAGAGGCATATGCTGCACTCTCATTCAGTGATATTTTATTGTCAGCCTTCTTCAGGATTTTGCAAAAGATAGACCTATTCTTCAGGAAGTACCGTTTCTTTTGCACAGTGACAGAGCTCTTGCTAATGGCTGTATTGTGCTGAAAGCACCAACTTCATTCCAGTCACTGACGTTAAGAAGTGTCATGCCTGAGAGACATGGATGGGTGTCCACATAGAAGCTGAGTGCTATAAGCATGTTTCTCAAGGCTTAAGTTATTTTGTTTTTGTCAGGCCTTTACCTAGTAGATGTGGTATGCTGCATATACAGCCTTCTTTGAAGGCAGCTACCCTTCCTTGGAAAACAAACTGAAGCTGTGGAACTGATGGAGCTCCATGTGTGCAACTACACATTTATTTCCCTTTTCCCATACTTAAGGTTTAATGGATGCACAGTGTATGTGAACTGTGCAGTGGATGAGATGTGTTGAGTGATGAGTGTGCATGTATGTGAAAGACCACAAGCGTGAAACTGAAAGACAGAAGGAGAAAGAGAATGCACATCTTTCCTTGTGTACATTGGTACATCTATGCAGTCCCGTTATATGCCTGCAAAATAAAGAGCATCCACTCCAGCGCAAACAAGCACTTGATACTATTGATGTATGTGGACACACACACACACAAAAGTGCCTCTTCGACTCGCTCACCCTGCGGACATATCCTACAGATGGATGGTACTTGACAGGCATGAGAAGCAGCTTGATTCGCTCAAACATCTGTACACCGCTCATTGCGGACACACCCAGGTACAGAAACACCCCAAACAGAGACATCACAGGTATGGCACGTAACACTGGACCCAGAGTCAAAGATAAACCTGGAACAAAAACAGGGTGCAAACATTAGGTGCAATTCTAATCATGAAGACAAACTGGGGACATACTACTCGCTATTTCTAGCATCCAGCAGTGAACCATTTAATAATCGCTTAAAGAAATTCTTAAAAAAAACAAACAAACAAGAAAAAAAGACTTAAGAAGGTGGTAAATCCACTAGGGACAAAGAGAAAAGGAAAACCAAACAAGAATTAAGAGGAAAAGGGCCAAGTCCTTGAAGGGATCAAGTCTCAATAAGGAAGGCCTTTGTAGAATGAAAAATTTCTATTACATTTTCCTTTT
>SDAX010001756.1:3614-14243 GCA_004193615.1 Conus consors
AAGTCGCATTTCCGAGCGTCGTAATAGAGAGGTACCACTGTATCCTTTTTTTTACTTTTGTTTGTTTGTTTGGTTTTTTTTTTTGTAATCAGCATTTATTATATATCGTTTTGTTAAATGTCCAGAATGGTATGGAAAGCTTACTGCACTTACAGGTTGTGAAAATACTTCTGCATTTTTCCTTCTTTCAAAATGACGTAGACGAAATCACCCTTTCTTTGTGCGTCACCTTTTTTTTTTTCTTCTCTCTCTCTTTCAATAAATGATGAACTACTGCCTTTCGCATTTCTAGCGCCTTGTGTTTTCAAGAAATGTAATAGTAGCAAACTGACTTTTCTGAGCATGCGTTGGTGGTTTCTATTAAATTTGATTCTTCCATGTTGTTCACCCACTTCCCATCTTTTTGGGATTGCAGTCTCATCCAGGGCACATTTTCGTGTTGTCATGTCTGTGCTCAGTGTAACATAAGCCAATGGTGCTCATATTTCATCTGTGGGGACGCTTGGAACACTTAGAAATTCCTTTGTGAGAATATGATAAAACTGATTTTTTTTGTTCTGTTTTATTTTCATTGTCAGTGGTGGTTTCTGAGTGGCTGAGTTAGGGAGAGAAAAAAATGCTCGTAAATAACCCTTTCTGTGATTTAAAAAAAAATAAAAAAAAACGAATTGATTAGCAAATGTCTTGTTAAATTAAAGAAAGAGGGGGGGGACAAAAGAAAAGAGGGTGAGTGCGGTTCTAGAGAAGTGGTGGGGGAAAGTAGATACACTAATACTCCTATTTCAGGGGCGTGTGGGGTGGAAGTATGATGATTTGATCCCAGTCAGAGAAATTATTTGTGGGAATTCCGGGCGGCTGTTGGCTCCTTTCCAGAGTTGAATGTGCTATTGGCTTAGGTAGGAAGACTTCTTGACCAGCGTTGTGTATATCTGTATCTCTCATGCCTGGTGGATGCTGTGATGCCAGTATATATTTAGAATGGAAACGGAGAGTGCAATGTTGTCCTATAATCCTCACAAGAACTCCCTAGCATCATCTTCATCAGCACCTCGCTCATTGATCATCTCTTAAAAAAAGTTTTTAATTCTACACCATTGTGGTGATCTTGGTTGGATTTTCTCTCCATGTCTATGCCCGTGGTGAGTTCCTGTGAAAGTCAACATGTGGACTGTCATCAGACAGACAGGGTGACGCCTCCGAAGGCATAGCTCACTCGTGCTGGCTCTGTGACCATGCTGTTATTGTTGTCAGTTTGAGTCTTGGAAGGTAGTGTCCTGTGTTATGTTGGATCAGAACAGGCACCACTGATCACTGCAGAAATGACTTGGCAGTAGCGCAGTGTCTCCTCCGCTAGGTTGCCTGGAAATGGCTTGATACCGATTGCTTACTGCGGACTGCTAGTGTCAGCCTGGGTGTGGCTGTGTGTAAGGAGGTGGGATGATACGGAAGATGAGACAGAGGGAAAGAAAAGTTACTCCTGTTGCACCCACAGATACGGTCTCTGTGAACTGTTTCTAAGATGCTGAAGATCATGTCTCTCAGCTTAGTTTATCAGTAGACATGACAGCATAGAACACATAGTCTTTGTGGTACGTTTGAGAGGAAACTTGGAACAAATGTTGCAGAAGGATTAGATAATTAGGTGTAAACTACTCCAGCACTGAATGTATATGTAATCAGATATAAACAACTCATAACATTAAACATCTATGGCCACTGTAAAAGTGCATATTATCAGGTGTGTGGCAACAGTTTTGTGAACAAAATGCCTCCTTATGTGCGTGTGTGCGTGCATGCGTGTGTGTGTGTGTGTGAGTGTGTGTGTGTGTGTGAAAATGCATAATGCTCAGCGAACATTTCCTTGTTTTGATCTTGCTGTTTGTTACCTTCTCAGCAGCATCCTTGACAAGTGCTGGGACACTGTCAAACTAACTGCGAGTTTGCTACTACAAAGATGAGAAATATCGGTGTCATGTTGACTTTCGGTTGTCTGTGATATTTCCCATCTCCAATGCCTCATTTGTACCTTTCTCTGCTTCTGTTACATTCCAGTCGTTGCAGGTCTACAATTTGTATTAAAAAAACCTTGGAACTGATCTTGATGGGTAGGTGGTTTGTGTGTACATGCTGAGCCAAAACAGGAACCACCTGACTTTTCAAGTGATGGTCAGTGGAGCTATAATTTCTTTCTAGTAAGATGGGGTTTTGTTGTTTATTGTTGTCAGCTTTTTTTTGTTGTTGTTTTTTCAAAGAGAATATTATTGAAAAGAAATTTAGAGAAAATGTGATATGATTTTTAAGAAAAATAGTAATAAGAGTGGAGAATTATTTTTTTAACCTAGATAAATAAGGTTTTATTTCTAGCTTGTCATTTACACTCCTATGATTAAACTGTCAGAGGTATGCCACAATGAAGTTGATGGCAGGAGAGACTGACCTCAGTAGCAATGGCATTTTCTGTATCTTTTTTCAGGCCTCTGTTTTACATTACATACCTATTTATTGTCTTTCAACATTCCACTAATGAAATACTATTTGGGCATCTTAGCCAAAGTGTGTTCCTGTACCAAAAGGAATAGTGGCCAGAATATTTGAAATTTTCAGCTTCCATTCCTTTCTTTTCATTGCTCTTCCCTTCTGCTACCAACCATCAGTGCTGCCAACACTGTTGCAGATTCTGACCCTTTTTCCATGGCCACTGTCCTTGACCCCACAATCTCTCTCGTAAACAGGCAAAACCAATCATTCCATTTTTTTTTTCCCTGTGTGATATTCAAACTTGTTGCCATTCCAGTTACTGTCAAATTCTGCCGATACCCAGGATAAGAACTTGCATTTTTGCTGTCCGTCTCAACATGTTGTTTTGGTGGTGTCAGTGCAGTGTTGGATACATCCTTTCCCACAACTGTTCTTGGATGGTTATCCCTGTCTGCCATATTACTGGAGGTGGGTGTGGACATTAAATTTGAATGCAATAATGAACAGTACTAATTAACAGTCACATTCTTGTTTCTTTTTTTTTCCCCTCAGAGTTCTTATGAACTAAAGGCAAAGAGTCTGATGAAAGTGAAGTAATTGTGTACGGACAGTGACTGCTCCACCTCACAAACAGTGGGTCAGTGTTGAGTGAGAGCACAACAATGCGGGGGACTGTTCTGGATACTGCGGAGTTGTGCTGCAAGCCAGAGTCTGTTGCAGTGAGAAAACAAGGTGATGCTGAATACTGATGAAACCTGATTCTCTTGGACCCAGTGTTAAAACAAATCTGGCGCGCGCACACACGGGAAAAGTGAGAACCAGTTTCTTAAAACAAATATCATGCTTTTGATTGTGTCTGTATAGTACATTTTGTCGTGGTGCAGACAATGGGGACTATTCTGAAAGTTTAGAGGGGGGGAAAAAGGAATAAAGAAACCTTGCTGATGTTTGTAACATAACTAGCGAAAATGTTTGGAGAAGTTATCTTTTTCCTGATACTAAATACCATGCCATTCAGTTTTTGATGTTTTGGTTTGGGCTGGGTTCTTTTTTCAGAGCACACATCTAGTAGAACAGTGCACTTATTAAGCATAGTTCAGTTGTGGAGTACAGAACAAGAGTATAGTATTGCTCATTAGAAAAAAAAATCAAACCAATTTTGCATTAAAGGCACATGCATTTTCATGTGCTGTTGAAATGACCTTTTCAAGGAGAACAGTTCTCTCCTTCCAGTTTCATGTATATGTTGTAAACCTTTCAGCCTGAGTTCTGCCCATTTGCCTGGTGTGTCCATTAATTCAGCATTAATGTGCCAATTGGTCGATTTGACGGACATGCACATAATGCCAAAATAAGAGAACTTGCTCTCTGTTAAAGATATTTCTCCTTGGTTTTCACATGACAGAGGAGATGACTCATTTCCCTCTCTTGCAAGGCAGGTTCGAATATTGCTTTTGTTTATTATATTACAGAAATCACTACAAAGACATATCCCAGCACATTATTTGTGTTAACATTTTTATGTTAAAATTTTTCAGTGTGAATATCATAGCCGGAGCTGTGCAAAACCTGCACTTACCAACCATGCATTTCTAACATGATAAAGGTTTTTAAATAAATCGGGAAAATCTGCCATGTGTATCAATTGTATGTTGTTGTTTTTCCATTCAAGAAATCCCATGCATAATTAGAAATACGTAATAGTTGAAATCTGTAATGTTAACCATTTGTGTTGTGAAAAACATGTCCTGTTGAGTCAATGGCTTATAGGTTATTGATCTCGTCACTCACGCACTGTGACATTATTTTTATTGGTAGATCTCATGAACCTGTGACTGTATGGTTGAACGGCCCTTACAACTGAACTTGGTGCTTGAGAGGGTCTGTTTTGGATGCACATTTTTACATATGTATGCATGTATCAGTGTTAGCACTGTCATTAAATCTCTGTCATTTCACCTATATATATGAACACCATGTTGATAAGAATTATTTTTGTTTTTGATTCCTCTGTGTAGTTCTTGTGTTGAATGATGATGATGGATGAAGATAATTGAAATACAGTGCTAATGGAACGAATCAGTAGAGGCCTTCAGAAAGTCTTTGAGGAAGGGGAGTTTTACTTCAGTGGGTCATTTTAGTCATAATTCAATACTTGTATGTGAGCATGTATGTTTATGTGTGCATATGTCCCATTTGTTCGTGTATGAAACTGTTATGAAATTTGAGTATAAATGTGCAATCTCTTACTGTATTTTTCACAATCAAGTTCATCTTTGTGAAAGCTCTTCCATACTAGTTTTATTCGTGGCATAATGTATGCCTTTTGTTTCTGTAACCTCACCACATGAAACGGTCCATGCTTACTTTCATGAGCTGCAGTCTACTTGGATGATTCTGTATAACTACTTTCTTACCTATTTAGTTTTTAGCACTGAAATGTTTGGTGCTTTTTTTTGTTGTTGTTAAATGCATAACTACTGGTATGAGTGATGTTGGAGTCAGTCCAAACTATTATTAGATGATCAGTGATGGCAGATGAGACCATTCTTATAGGAAAAGAAGTCTGAAGTGTGTAAGGATGAGGTTTCATGTTGCGCATGCATATCTGTATGTATTATATGTGGAAACAGGACATGACACGACAGTGATTTGCTAGCTATTTTTTCTCACTTAACCCTCTCCCAGCTTAATGCTCTCACCCACTTTGGATACTTTAGGCTAGAAAGTCAGAATTGTATTGCCTAGGGTTGTTCTGCACAAACTCCCACAGAGTGGCTTCCCTTGGTGTGATATTTCAAATAACTCGAGTGGAAAAACTGCAGTTAGTGCTTCCCCAAGTGGGCACCATTTGATTTGCCTGTTCTGAATACCTTTCAGTTTTCACTCATGATTCTGACTGTTGATGATTTTTTTTTTTTACAGTGATTGTAGCTTTCACAGAAAAATACTTATTTTACATTCTCTTGATGGGGGTGACAACCCAAGAGATCGATGAATAGTTTGACTTGGGTGCGTATAGAAAAGGGATGTTTTGAAGACGCACTAGGCTTACATGGAAGCCAGGAGTTTGAGGGGAGGGGGAGGGGGGAATCAGTTTGACCCGAAATCAATAACCTTATCTTGGTAGTTAGCTCTTCTATGGTAAATTATTTTTTTCAGACAGAAAATAGTCAATGTCTTGAGCAAGTTGAACTTGAGGTCTCAGGTTTTCTGTTTTTTGGACCTGTGTCACTTTGAATGCCAAAGTGGAAACTTTCAGAATCTGGATTTAGTGATCACATGCTTTTGGCTTCATACTGAAATTTTCAACAAGGGGTTATTTTGTTGTGTAGATTGTTCAATTTCATTCTCGTTGCCAGTAATGAACCTGGTTGGGTCTACATTGAAATCATTGTGTAGAAGCAATATTATTGTCAGTATGAATCTATCAGTGGCATACTCACCACAGTCTAGTCTCATCCACCTGAAATCGTTATCACCGTCTTCTTCAAAAGCGTTTACCAGCGCCAAATATTTTTTTCAAAAGCACTATCAACGCCAAATATATGTCTGCATTGTTGCCCATTTCACAGTAGGCCACTTTATAAGCTTGCATTCATAAAGTAGATGAGATGTTATTGTCAGTTTGTATGTGTTCAGATCATTATTGAGACAAAGCCATGGATACGCATTTGAAATAGAGAGAATTAGACTGAAAAAGTAAAAGGTGAAAAATAGAAGAGGAGAGTGAAAGAGTTAAGCCCCTACCACCCTGTGTTGATCCCAATCAGCCATGCTTGGTCATTCTTATCAACGCTTCCCAGATTTGGCCCTTCCTCGCTGCCAGTCATTAAATATGCTTTGCATCAGCACCTTGTCCGTATAAACTCTGACAGGACTTTTTGACTTTGTATGACTTGTGTGATTCAGCCTGTGTTGAAATAACAACAGTTATGTCAAAGCTAAACAGAGTGAAAGATTGCTTATGAGCTACCGCTTGTGAAAATTTGGAACAGCTGTGAAGTTTGATGTGTGAAAAACACTTGTAATGACTCCTTAATATGTGAGCTTTTTTGTAGGAAATCCAGTGACTAGGCAAGTCGTATTGTAAAGACTGTTCAGAGTAGACAGTTGCTGTTCTGCAGTATTGATTTATGTACAGGTTTTTGTTCACAATGCTGAGAAGTTTCTGACAAGTTTGTACGATATTCTTTTACCTCTGGGGGATATAAATTAAGTGGATGGCTGATGCCATCTGCACTTGATGTGCACTACATAACTCATTTTCTCCCTTGCTAACGTGTTTTTTTTTGTTTGTTTTAATTAATTTCATGCCTATGTTAATACAAATGTAGCAGCCTGTTATATATCAATTAAAAGGGGAAATCATGACTTTGCTGTCAGTATGCTGTTAAATACCTGTAGGCAATATCAAAACACTTGTGTGAGGTTAATAAAAAGAATGGGACTGCCCATCACAAAAATGTGTGAAATCCTCGCTCTAAGCCATGTCAAAAATAGCATCTCTGTCGTAAGAGAATTTTTTTCCATCAGGTAGGACCTGAAAGTAAGTATGAAATGTGACTGTATCAATTAAACGATAGAATGTTTCATAAGACTGCAGACAAAATGCATTAGCACAACTGACAGGAAAACATCTGCCTTGCTGTTGCATCAGCATGGCATGGGTGAAAATGTTATCGCCGTCACTGGTTTAGCTTGTGTGTGTTTCTATATGTGCATTAGAATGTGAACTTTTGAGAATTGATGTACATATTATGTAGATAGCTCTGTTGTGTTTGCAGCTTTTTTTTCCATGACAAGGTTTTTTGCTGTGTATGCAATGACATTCCCGAGAGAAACCTGCATGGTTGGATGAACTATGATATTGAATTTATTAACTAGATGGAAACAGTGTGATGGATTTATCTACAGGTGGTGAATCTTGAGATCTGTAAGTGTAAATCTGACAGAACATCAAGTTACTTCCGATAGCTATTCATCATTTTGTGTCAATTTTATGCATAATTATTGTTCACTTGAACAACAGATTTGCATAAGCACATACAAGATCAAATGGATTTTATGCCTGTTAAACATAATCATTTACTGTACAGTCTTACAATGATTAGACATACAAGCAGAATCAGTGTGCATACATCTTGTGCCTGTATACACATATAGGATCAGATCATCTTTGTTTTGTATCAGGAATGCAAAAGATCTGGCAGAGTTGTTCTTACAGACATTGTCCAGTTAGACGTGGTCAAACTTCTGACAACTTTCCTAGTCAATTTCAGCATTATTTTGTATCATGTAAATGTTCATGATAGGTCGTGTTCCTTGCAGACAATAAAATATAGCACAGCCAGATTGGTCTAAGCTGGACAAGCAAGAGGAGACTGACAAAAGAAAAAGAAAGAGCAGTCTAGGAAATAGTCATGAATGGTTATCTCCCTTGGCATTTCACATAGTCATGGTTGATGTCGAAGCAAAGGGTTTTTTTTTTTTGTTTTGTTTTGATTAATGGGAAATGTATTTACACATTTCAGCACTAGTTTTTCCATCCGCATTTACATAGAAAAACGGCCTTTTGAGAATGCATAGTCAGTACTCCCCTCAGACCTCACATTTTCATTATGGATTTAACCACACTGTGGATTTACCTTTGTCATGTGATCAGTCATTCAGAGAATTTCAGCCTTGTATGATAACACGATGAACTTGCGTACAGCAGGTCAGTCAGCGAAATGAATGAAGTGGGCAGTATGTGGAAATGCACTGAAGATGTTTCGGTTCTTAAAAAGAACGTTGCTTCTCTTAAAATGGTTACTCTGGTTCACTTATTGCATATATTGTAGCAGTGCAGCATACCTGTAGTAAGTTGAAGTATGTGTATTTAGAATGTATTCGGGAGTAAGAATAGGAATAATTTATCCAGACATTTGGTGAGAATAGGCTTTTTCTTTTTCATGCAGAGACAATTCTTTCCAAGGTGAAACATTTTCTATGGAGTGATACTTTTTTTGTGTGATCATTTTGTGATGCTGGCCTTTTTTTCTTCTGGTTTAAAAAGATTTGGTTCATGTGAATTTTTAGGGAAAAAGTGTTTGATTCCTCGTTAACTTTCAAGCAGTGAAGGCTTTCAGGTGAAAAAGACATCATGAGAAGCCATTGATTTGATATCAATCTGCAGATGAATCTAGGAATGCAGCAGTGCTAGCATTATGCTATTGAATGCATTGTTTATGCACAGGTTGAGTGTATAATGTTGTTTGTAAATGATAAATCTTTTGTGAGTACTAAAGCATAAATGTTTCACACTATGTGTTGCCCAGTTGAAATGATGTGTTGTGATTGAAGATGTTTTATTTCTTTTGTGGTGGTGTTTTTTATGCTTCCCTGAAAAGTCAGGAGTGGGAAAGTTCAACATTTGTGCTGTATTCTTCTTGTGTTGTCAACCATGAATGCATGTGTATGTGGTGTTCATGTGTGTTTGCAGTTAGCAGGCATTTATACACAACTGACTTCTGTAGATTACTTCTTCAGTTCCACTTGCTCAGTTCTTTTTTTTTTTTTTTGCCAATCAAAGCTTGCTTCACATCACTTTTATACAACTGTCTGCCTGACAATAAAGTTGTGCAAGTTGGAAATGTAAACACATGAGTGAAAGAAACGTAGAAATAGAAAAAAAAAGGTAAAAAAAACAAAAACAAAAAACCCAGTCCAGAGGAATTAAATGTATACCTTTCAGCCTGCCACTCCCTCCTCTCAAAAGATCCAATCTTCACAAGATATGCCTTTCATCATCTGGATCCTGCAGTCACACGAGACTCTCTTCATCAAAGGAAAATTCAAGATGCACACAGTGCTTCCAAAGTCATCTTTATTAGAGATGCAGGTAATGCTCCCAGTCTACTCTATGTTGAATGTTAAGCAACACGCCATATACTGAATGCAACAGGCACTTTGAAGACTTCTACACACCCTGGTACAACCAACTATGACAGTTGTCCCACAGAACTTCCAAATCACAACCCAAACCATACTATATGTTTTTTTTTCTCTTTCTCTCTCTCTCTCCAGTCCAATCTATCACACTGCAAGATATCAACAACACCAACTGAGGGAAAAGAATGGAATGTACAGAACACAGAAACCTGGGAGTGTTCCGAAACTTATGTACATGTATAAACAGAGATAGAAGTAAGAGAAAAAAAAAGTGTCGAGTGATGCCAATTTTACTTTGAACTAATCCATCATCAAGAACATGGAAGGGCAACAACAGAGATTAGCTGAGAAAGACAAGGAAATATTGCTCCATTTTCATTCAAAATTGGGGGTGAAGACGTTTAGCATGAGAAATTCAGTTGCAGTATAAAGAAAAATAATCTGTAGTTTTCTTACTAAATCAAAATTCATTTTTCAGGACATGTATAAAAACATCCCACATTCTGAAACAATGGCACATTGTCATGTTGATAAGTGAAAGAGAACTTACTTTTACTAGTCTCTATGAAACCCTGTTTTAAAAACAAACAAAAAAAGATGGTTCAAAAGGTATTCCACATTTGAAACAATAAATGACTCCAGACAAGTTCCATAAACAAAAACATATTACAGAACTTTAAAACGGTTATAAAATCAGCTAAAACCTGGAACACGAAATAAAAGCGCTTACTCTGTAACTTATAAAACAACTGCACCCCCTCCCCCTAAAAAAAAACCCAAAACACACTTGATTTAAGTACCTTGAATCCTGCTCTGCAAGAGCAAATGTCTAAACATATATACACAAACTGAATGTGTATGCTTGTGTCGGTTTACGTCATGATGTAAGCATTTACAAACATGTATCTTAAAAAAGAGTTGGTTAGAACTTATGCAATTTCTTCAGAGAGACAGAGAGAGAGAGAGTGTGATGTCAGACATTTAAACATGAAGAGAAAGCAAATGAACTCGACGTGCATGTGTGGGTGTGTAAGTGTGTGCTGCCCATCTTCATTCCCCTTCTCCACAGGTGTCACGTCTGTTTCACAAGTACGCCCCCAACACACTCAAGCACACACACCTCTCCTTCCTCATTTCACATTATGGTCTACCTCTCACAGAGCTTTACATGAACAGGAATCAGTCAGTACTAATCCCCTTCTTATTCTACTAACTCTT
>SDAX010001818.1:11880-22252 GCA_004193615.1 Conus consors
CTTTTGAAATTTTCCAGAATGTTCTTAAACGTCATTCAGAGGGCTGGCATCTTTGGGTATTTTTGCCAAAGTTTTTATTCTTTAAATGTTAAAAGCATGTTACTTGGTCAGCATGCGAGAAGGTGATGGTAGTCAGCATGCGAGAGGGTGATGGTAGTATGAGTGAGTGCAGCACTTGCTGTAAATTCAAGCAGACGGGTGTGTACATTATACACACACCACACACCACACACACACACACGCACACACACACACATGCACATAGAGAAGCAGCAGAAACAGCTGTTATCCAGTGGGGCATGCATTTAAGCCTTTTATGCTTACATACTTTTGATTATGTGTAGCTTGGTAATTAAAAGTGTAATGTTTTTCTTTTTTAATTCAACAAAGTATATATTGGTCTGTGATATTTTTAACATTTTTTTAATTCATGAAGATTTTCATTGTTTCGTGATGCTCTTTAATATCCCCCCCTTTTTCAACAGACAGAAGCCTTGCCGCCATTTCGATCAAGGTCGAGGTGATTGTCCGTTCAACGACAGTTGTTTCTACAAGCACGCCCTTCCAGATGGCACGACAGCTCCCCCCAAACCGCGTCGCCAACGCAAGGTCTGCAACGACAGCGAGGAAATGGTGAACTGGGTGAATTACACGTTATGGGACTACCTGGAGCAGCGGGACTCGGACGTGGCGGGAGAGGATGATTTCCCCATCGATGTGATGAACTACTTGGCCCTGTCAGAACTCCTGGGAGAAATTGGCTTCCTTTCGGATGAAGGCTCGGACAGTGACAGTGACCTTTGACCTTGTTTCTTCATTCGGCCTGTACGGTTGAGCATGTGTTAACTGAGATGGTTTTGGACAAAGTTGGGTCAACCTTCCATGTGAGTAGTGACAGACCTGATGATGTTTTGCTTCACGGCAGATTCCAGTTTCGTTCTCTTTCAAGGTGCATTTCTGCCATTTTTTTTTTCCCATAGAAAAAAAGACGAAAATAATAAAGAATGAAAAAAGACGTAAAAAATTTTGTGAATTAATAATTGGACATCAGTTGCATGAGTTATCAGTGGTTTTAGATGAAGAAGTATTTTGCACGTTTAGCAGAGGAAAATTAAGACGCTCAGAAAATAATGGGATTGACTTAAGATATTTGGAGCCCCTTCTTCTCATCCTCCTGGGTTCATTCCTTTATAGCTGTAGGCCAGCTCTCTCCCCTGACCCCTCCCTACCCCTCACCTCCAAGACTTCGGATGTTTCATCGTTTTGTCTTCATTGAGTTGGCACACGTCATTACCCACTTGAATGTCTTCAACTACAGGCATCATATCATGTTTTAAAGACTTGAGTGTATTAACTGCATGCTGCTGCATGGACAGAGAAATTTGGGCTTGATGAAAAGATCAGTACCAGTGAATGAAATCAGGCTTTTGAACGGTTGGAAATAACGTACCATTGATGGAAACCCATCTGGAAAGAAGTGTTCTTTTTTCCTTCACTTTACCTCTTTCAGTCTGCAGATATCGGCGTTTTTCCTGCTCATTATTAGTATTTATTGCGATGTGAGGTTGGCACGGGTATATGGGCATCTACTTCGATGTGACATGCGTAAAATGTTGGTTTTGTGTGCATCATAATTTTTATCAGTTGCTTTTGATGAGTAGTCTTGAAATGTCTGGTTGATTTATGTTAGGCGATACATTGTCAATGAAGAAGTCTTCCATTGCCACAAAGTTTAGAATGTCATCACCTCATCCTGTTCTTGTACTGGTGTGATGGTACTAGTGTCAGAGATTGGAAACACAATTGGATGAACATCGTAGTGCATCGCAAGCTTTGAGCTTTGTGGATAGCAAGATGGAGTGCTTTCATTTCTGCTGTATAGGTCCAGACACATGTGAAGTGTCAGACATTTCTTCCACTGCTGCTCTCCATGCATGCAGACCATTGTCACTGATTGAGTTCTCCTGCAGAACACACACTCAAAGTTCCATCACACAAGGCCTGTTGCAAGAAAAAATGGTCTACCCCAAATGAGTCTAGGTATGTTCCATCTGAGTATCTTTAAAAGAACACAAAAAGAGTCTAGGAATAGTTCAGTTGTTAGAATGTTTTACTTGTGATTGAAAGCAGGAATAGTTCAGTTGTTAGAATGTTTTACATGTGATTGTAGTGATGTGGGGTTCACAGGTCTGAGTCTCCGTGGAGGGTACTGGTTGTGGGAGGATTCTCCTCTCGGAGTTGAACTTGCTTCTGACTCCACTCCCCGGAAGTTGTTTGAATGAGAGCATAACAGATATTCCAAATGCATAACATCTTGTGCACTCTTCAGATCCCATCACCATTCTTTGGAAGAGTAGGCCCCAGAGACTAACGGTATGGACATGTACATCTAACTTGATTGTTGTGGGTTAATGTTAGTCTACGTGATGACTGCTCAGCGCAGGGTAAGACAACATCCCCAGCTGGGAGAGAGAACGAAGGAAGAGGCTGTCATCAGCAGGCCACTTCTCTCTTGTTCAGTGATGCTTTCTGCCAGATGAAGAACCTGTGTGGCATGGTCCTTGCTGTGAGCCAACCCCCTGTACAGTCAGACAACTCTATGTGGAACGCTGGGCTTGACTCGACTTGGGGCAAGCCTTTTACCGCTGATTGACGCTGTGTGCAGCATTTTCACAGAAGAAAATGTTTGCATTCATAATGGTAGTGAAATGTTTTCAGTGGATTTGTTTTATTATGTTTACCCAGAGGGAAATTTGGTTTTAGTATTACTTGGCTTAGTGCTAATGTAGATGCAAATTTTTTTTTTTATCAGGAAAAGGCAATGGATGCATAAAAAAATATTATTGCTGTTTTGTGTATGCATTTTTGAGTACCACATAGTTTGGTTTCTGCATGCAGTTTTCTGTGATGTCTGTTTATCAAAGTTTCTAAGGTACATGAAAAATGTTGGCGCTCCAGCAGATTTTGTTTTACTTTAATGAAGTTTGTTCCATTCATTTGCTACTGAATCCACATTCTTTACTGTAATGAATGCTAAAACATTAACCCATGGCTGTCAGCCCTCCTCAAGTTTTTCTGGAATTACCGTACTTAGAAATTATTCCAGAAATCTCAGTGTTAGTGAACACCTCCAGAATTCAAAGAAGAGTTTTAAAACGTGGGGTTTAGATGGTCTTTTTTGGGTATAGATGGTTAGATATAGCAGACTAAATCCCAAATGACGTTCTGTGGATGATAATGATCATATGTATGTAAAATGCATTTTCTTTTTAAAACTCCACATAATGTCAGTTGAAACACAGGGGGTCAGAAACACTTCCAGTCTAAAGCCGAACTGTCCTCTTTCCAGCCCATCCCATCCACTTCAACTTCTGTTCCCGAATTTTGACTCCAGAAGGTTGGTAGCTATGTTAACCCTGTCACTGCTTCTGATTTGTAAGCTTGTCAGGAAAGACTATAGCCTCTTTGTAATGGGATAGGGCGGATCAGACAGATCCGGTTACCTTGTACTTGGGACAGTCTGTTCTTGGGACGTTTCATTTCATCGTGCAAAGCAGCAACTCCTTGAAGTCCATTTAGAGTACGCTTACTTTCTTTCAGATCTGTACATACCAGCTTGCATTCAGAGAATTTCTATTGTTACTAATTGTAGAACGAGAGTGAGATGAAGAACAGTCTTCATGCTGAGGTTCTTGACTGTGGCAATTGAAAATCTGATCAGTTATGATGAGATTTAATAGGTCATGTTTTTGCACCCTTGCCTAGGCACAGGAGCTCTTCATTGCTTCCCGACTGCACACAATAAACAGTTTTAGTTGAAGTTACACCTAAGTCTTTTATATGCTAAGTAACATGTTGCAGTCAAAGTAAGCAAATAAGGCAGTCCATCGCTTTTCCAAATGATATTGTTGCAAGTGTACAGGTCAAAAGAAAAACTTGTGTTGAGGCACCTCTCACCTTGTTTCAAGCAGGTAGTGCAGAGTGGCTTGTGCTTCCTCCTCATTCTATGGCCACATGTCTTGCTCACTCCTCTCAGGTTTATGCTCTGTCTTACCTATTCCTTTGTCATTCTGCAATTCATTTTTGTCATTCTTTTCGTTATTTGTAGCATATAATAACCCCTTTTATTGGTCCCTAGTGGGTTGTGGTCTGATCAGAAGTTAGTCTTTTCTGTTTACTGACTGATCTCTGCTCTTTCTCCTTCACCTTTGAAGTCGAAGTGTGCAGTGTATGGCACCATGAAGGTAAGTTTTTCTCATGCTCTCTGGCTAGATATACTTACCATGTCAGACTTACAGTTGTGCCTATCCTTTCCCTCGAGTTTTGCTATAGTCAAAAGGGTAAATTTGGATTGGCAATAGAGTGGTGAGGTGGTATGTGACTCCGCACTGTCTGCTAGAGATGAGGATGGGCAGAAAGGCGTTACAAGTACATCAGTCGTGAAAATCTGGGACGAAGAGAGCCGATTTATTGTTTCTTGCTACAAGCATTTGACATGGTGAGCATATTGGGCAAAAATTTAGTATGAATAAACTCCCCATTTTTGAACGAGAGGAATTAAGAAAAAATCAAAGATTGACTCCAGAATGTTCCCTTGAGGTATTTTTCAGTAAACCATAGTGTATGGTGTTGTGTGTCTCTCTGATCTTTTGAATTCTTGTTGTTGAAAGGTCTCATCTGTGTGGGAATCATGGTTTTTTTTTGCATTTCTGCAGCTTCCATTCCTTCCTTAGTCTTTCATGTGAGACATAGTGGAACATTCTGTGGTAACTGCATCTTTTGATTGATACACTTACATACAGCATATTGAGCTGCATAACTCCAGATCTTTTTACTTCTAAAGCCATGTTGGCACTTGGCCCTGTAATTTGTAAATGTTCTTGCGAAAAGCAGTGGCATCATTGACACAGAGCTTCCAGATCTTTGACACAGTGCGAGTTAAACTGACAGGGGATTGAGGGTTGTATTTACTGTGTGGGGTCTGTTGTGATGTTAAATTCATCTTTTGTCGGCTGCCACACCCCTATTTATTATGATCACAGTTCCATGATACCCATCTTGGGTTCTTATTCTCGACGAGACTGGGTTGAAAAATGTGAATGGAGAATTCCAGTGATGTACGCGTTTAGTTTACTTCCTGCATCTTAATCTGCATGCGTTCTGTCCTCAGCAATCTTACTGCTGTTTAGGCAGATGCAGTTTTCACATTTCTATTTTCTTTGCTTTGCATTTCTCATATTTTCATGTGCTTTGAACTCACCTGGAGTTGGTACTTTTTTCCCTCAGTAGTTGTAGTACTGCAGTTTTTGCCATGTCATTTTCAGGAGGCTTGTAAGCATTGCGACAATGCTGTCTGGAGTGGTGTGTGTGCATCATTCCATTTCAGTTGCATGCAAAAATGAGAAGTTTTGCAACAAATGCATTATATAGAGTGAAAGGATATGTTGGAGAGGAGCATGTAATGTCCTGGGAAAGACCAGAGGATCAGTTCTCAGAAATACACTGATGTATCCGAGGATCACGTAATCTACTAATGAATTAGACTGGGGGCCAGTTACATGAAAGGAAGTCAAATGAGATCATATCTAATGAAGCAGAGGAGGTGGTTTGTATTGAATAAAATCAAAGGTGATCACGTGTCTTAAGCAGATTATCGAGTTGTTTCGTCCCCTCATAGCCTGCTCATTCAAAGTTTTTCATGCCAGGCTGCTGCCCGTGGGATTTCAGTCTTGACTTTACAGCTGTTTTCCCCTTTCAGTTTGAAGTCTTTATTGCAGTATGCTTTCTGTACATCATCATTTCCTCAGTATAACAAATACGTCCATGAAGACTTGTAATTAGCCAGACCCAATACATGCCCATGTAGAGATACTCAAGTAATGGTAAGGAGATGGGGCTGATTATTTTGTTGTTTTCGCTGTTGAGAGAGTTGGAGCAGCTTGTTCGACCTTCAGGACAGCTTCGTAGTCATTTCTTTTTTTCCGGGTAATGATGGAGGAAGGAAGGAGAGGAGAAGATGCAAGTGTGATCTTTGGTTTGCATGGAAATGGTGAGAGGGAAGACACGGTACCTCCAGTTCTCATCAGAACTCTGGACAGGCTTTGAAAGACACGGTACCTCCAGTTCTCATCAGAACTCCAGACAGGTTTTGAAAGGATGATAAAACAAAAGGTGGCATCACAGTTCTTGGAGGGAAAACAAAATTGGCGTTAAGACGCATTTTCTTCCCTCTGGAATGAGTGAAGTTGGAAGAGTCCAACTCAAAGCAACGGGACATTTTGGCCTGAAAATGAGTGCCTGCCCAAGCCACTGAAATGATGTGATGAATCAAGTCCATGTGGGTGGCAGTAGTCCCAATGCCGATTTGTTTATGTTTTTGCCTGTTTGTTTTTGTGTTGAGGATTGTTTCCCCTTTTTGAATGTCTTTTTTAAAAAATTATTTATTTGAGTTCTGATTTATCTGTCATTCTTTTTTCTTTTTCTTCTTTTAACAATTTTGAAGGTTTCCAGTATATCAGTGTCCACTAAGAAAGAGCTATGTACCAAAGTTCCAATGAGAAAATCTCACAATATGGCTGTACTGCTGTTGGAAAATGTTATTCAGTACAATGATGTTTAGAAAGCAGTTTAATGAAGAAACAAGACCACCATCTTTGGATATATGTTCTGTGTAAATCATATTGTGATTCTCAAATCATTTGGTCACACTGAGTAATGCTCCAATCATGCTAGACATGTATCCATATATTTCCTCCAACCAGTTATCAGCTTTTGGAATTTTTGTTGTCGAAATACTGCGACTACTTCATACCATGAGCAGCTCTTTTTTCCCCTTCTTGATAATTGAGCAGCTAATCATGATTAATAATGGGTGTTGCTGCTGGCCTCTCATAGTCATATCATGTTGCTGCTTCATTGTGCCAGTGGTGTGTGTGTGTGTGTGTACAGAACCGAGTGAAGGTGCGTGTGAAGTGAGGAAGGATGGAAAGCGGAGACTGTGAGCTGTAGAGGTGCGAGCATTGGGAATTCTCTGACTGATGTGATCATGTGAAGTGCAATTGCAGGATTCCTCCTCCCCCCACCCTCCCTGAGCCTCTTGGTGATTTTTGGCGGTGGTGGTGGTTTGGCTGTCTCTGTCCATTTGATAACGTGAAGAGACGCCCTCCTACACCCACTCCTGCTATGTCCCCATGAAGATACCAGGGGTGCTTTCGGTGCAACCTTTTGGAAGTTCTGTGCTAGTAACTTCCTCTTCTCTCCCACTCTCTCTGACTCCCACCCCTACCCCACCCCATACACACGCATTTTTCAATTTTGTTTTCTTCTTTTAAATTAAGGGAATGCCAGCCTAATTTTAGCTGCTATATCAATAGTATACTTACAACATCATGAACTGCTTTTATTGTTTCTTTCTTGTTCATGATCAATGTTTGGATGGTCTGATTTATATATGAAGTGATGGTTTTTGCTGTGTGAGTTTGATAGCCCTGAAATGGCTGTGTGTGGTGGGCCTGGTTCTAATGATTTAAGACTTGGAAACACACACATGCACAAGCACGTCACACACACACACACACACACACACACACACACACAGAATATTTATAGCTTGTTTGCTTCCTTTTATGTTCCTTTCTTAACCTCCGATTTGTCTTTCCCTTTGACTCTTCCTGTTTGCTGCATCTGCCCTTGGCCACAAGTTGTTGAAAAGGATTGTTTGCTACTGGGATGGACTGCAGTGGTAGGGGTTGATTGTCTTTTGTTCCTTTACTGTTCAGTTTGATCATTGTTCTTGATAGCATACACAAGCCATGCAGGCATATGTACACACCTGCACACACCTCAGGTTTATTTATTGTTTATATAATTTGTGTGTGTGTGTTTGTGGTGTACATTGCTCTCAGCCTGAACACAGATGTCATCCCTTTACCATTACTGGAACACAATGTTGTTTTTCCTGACAAATTTTCATATTGAAAAAAAAAAATTATCTGATCGCCCTGTTTCAGTATTAGATATGTTTCCAAGGTTTTAACTGATTTATCCTATGCAAATTTGGGATTAGATGTGATAGAAAGTGTATTCCAGTTTATGCATGCATCTAGGTTGTGGAATAAACATTTTCTAGACCCCTTGATGTCTGGGGATGAAGGGTAGATTGGTGTCTTCATGTGAAGTATGGAATCTGGAAATCTGTGACTCCTTTTGTTTGCTTCTTGTCATTTCAGTCTGCTAGCATGCCCTTACCTTTGACATGAATGTCAACATAGTGAAGTACATATATTGACCATCACTATAACCATCACAGATAACAGCCAAACCTCTCGATCTTGACTTATCAGTCATAGCTTTTTGATCATGACTTACGTGTGACAGCATTCCAGTTCTTAAAGGATATCCTGGGTGCATGGGTGCGTGTGTGTGTGTGTGTGTGTACATGGCACACAAGTGGTCCTTATATGATACACTGCTCTCGCTGTTTCTCTAGAACTGTGGGTCCAGCCTAACTCTTTCCTTCAGCTTTGCCTAGCCTCCCGAGTCATGTCTTTCACTTTGTAGTATGGCCCCTGTATCTGGTCATCTCTCGCTCTGTTTATGCTGCTGATATTTCTTGGTTCCTATTTCAGATAGCCCCTCACTCTGCCAGTCCTGTCTGCCTTTAATGCTTTATGATATTTCTTAAACCCATTTCAGATAGCCCCTCACTCCACCAGTCCTGCCTTTCATGCTTTGTGGAAAATTTTAAAACCCATCTCTGAGAGTTTCTCATTCTATCAGTCCTCTTTTGTTTTTCATGCTTTCTGATGTATCTGAGTGCTTCTCTCTTCCAGTCTCTCAATGTGTAGGTCCTCTCTCTCTTGTACTGTAGTGCCTGTTTTTATTGTGCCAGTCTCTTACTTCTTTCACTCTGTTACCATGTTCTGTAGTTTCAGTCAGTATCATTCTCGTATGACAAATCGGATCACTCAATAGAAAGCATATTCTCACAATTTATACCAAGTTCTCTTGTCACACTGCTGTCTCATGCACGCACCCGCATTGTCATTACAACTACAACCATTATTAGTGGGAAGAAAGACAAAAAAAAGTAAACAGAACTGAAACAATAAAGCAAACATTTGGAAGACATCTCTTCAAACACATCCCCTGAGATAACACAAAGATGAACGTCTCACATTGGCATACACAACACACCCTTAACCTTGAAACATAAGCTTCTAACAGTAACATGTCATATGTATTTATCCAAAAGTAGTCTCTGGCAATAAAGAAAACCTAGCATTCCAAATAATCCTTCGGAACACAGCTTAAAGAAAAACCGGAAACTTGCTGAGGATCAAATACTGCCAGACACTTTCCCTCTCCCAAGTGCTGTATAAAAGTAGAATGAAAAAAAGATAAACGGATTTTGGTATGTTTTTTTCAATAGAAGTTCATGGATGACTTTTGTTGCCTGGCCAATCAAGGACAACTGAGATGATGAGATTGAGCAACAAACCCACACCGGGCATCAGGATTAAAACATTTGAGCACCACTAGGAAAATACATCAAAGGTTTCAGTTTGGGACCATCAACAGATGGAGGACACAAATTTCTACAAACAATGATGACAGAACATGGTATATGGAGACTGATTTTAAGCATGCGTCATGGCATGTTATCCTTATCTCTTTCACCTTTTTCTTACTAATTCTTAATCATTATTCTTGTTCTGTAATTTCATGAGAAATTTTGCAAACCTTGATTTTAAAGACGTGAAGTTTTCTTTGAATCCCTGAAAGGATTGGCATATTCTGTCATTAATGATTTTTGCTTGTCTAAAAACTAGTTGCCTTGAGAGCGAGTCTCCATCTCTGTGAGATTCTACAAAGTAACTACTTTTCTTTGAGGACTTGATGCAATGCCCCATATAAATATAGATGTGACTATTCAACAGTAGTTCATCACACTTGACATTTCTTGAGGGGAATTGACACTTTTGTCAGTGCACAGTCTATTACTATTATTATTATAATTATTGTTGTTATTATCATTATTATCTAAAATAAGTATAGAGTTCTGAGTAATTTGCCCATACATAATGAAAGCAAACAGCTGTACTGATATGTTACATTGTTGTGATCAATGAAAATTATGAGAAATATCTTGACAAACCCACACTAAATTCCAGCCTGTCACAGCTGACATTCTGCCTGAAAGTGGTCCATCTTGAAAGAGAAGGGAAGGATAAAGTCAGTGCCACACACAGCCGCCTGATGGGACTGATAAGACAAGGCTGTGGTGTGTTGGCAGGGCATCCTGAGATCAGCCATGATAAGGCAAGGCTGTGGTGTGTTGGCACGGCATCCTGAGATCACCATGATAAGGCAA
>SDAX010001833.1:5044-15203 GCA_004193615.1 Conus consors
GATGGGAATTCATAGAGAAAGATAGGAGATTCCTAAGGCATCTCTCAACTTATGCTCATTATCCATAGAACCATCACCGTCAGTATGATGATAGTGGACATCATACTAAAAAAAAATTGGTTTGAATATATACCTAAAAATATTGAGAAGAAGAAGAAATAACCAAAGGGCCTGTGGGATTAGGGAAGGTAACACATGGTTTTCTGTTAGAAGCATAGGTTATTGCATTGTTACATTTACCGATATCATCTTACCAGTGTATAGATTTGAGGTGTCATGAATTCTCTGAACTGATGATTGTGGTCATTTGGGCAATAAGCAACATGAATGAATATGTCTGTATTTTCTGTGATAAGATACTTAATGGACTCTTTCTCAAAACATACATTTAGACAAATATGATTTTAGGTATTAAGGCAGTAGGACTATGTCTTTTCAGATGAACTTTATAAAATTCAGAATAATGGCTGTCAAACATTGATGTTTTCTCTATGTATCACTGCATATGAGATCCAGTATTATACTCCACTCACAACATTGTGCTCTGCATTAGGTACCACCATCAAAATCCACAACAAGACATGAAACCTTTCTTTTCTTGATAATCATAAAACAAATTTTAATGGTATTAGAATTTAAATCTTGTTTTGAAAAAATATCGAATACCAAACTCTGTCAGAGGTGTAATACTGAAATAAACAAAACTCGCAAATTACAAAATTTACGACATAAGTGCCTGTATAGAGGGAAAGACAGGTTCCTCCCGTACACATGGGGAAAAGAGCATGTTACAGAGGTGGTAAAGTGCACATTTTTAAGGATTCCGTTTTTTTTTAAGGACCAAGAATGCCCCTATGACATTTTTGGCAAGACTCTGTTATGCCCCTATCAGAAATATTGTCCATAACAGAAAGATTGTGATTGCTCTCATTATTGTTATTTGGCTTCCTGGTTGTTGAAAATGTCCGTTATCTACTTCATTGTCCTTGATCATTAAGATGCATTCCTGATAGGGTCCATTGAATTTGGTTTGTCTGTAAACAAGACCTAAACTTGCCATTGAAATATGACCTGAAATGAAAACTGAGAATCAGAATGTTGAAGACTCGCGTGTGGTTGCATTTTACTTCCCCATCTCCCAGTGGGAAGGTCATTAAAAAGGACAATAAAGATGCAAACAAGCTGGCGTGTGTTGCTTTACAAAGGCATTATCACTGGTGTACGCATGTTGTTATATGAAGGAGAATCAGTGGTGTTTGTACACAGTTTTACAAAGGCAAACCAGTTGCTTTACAAAAACAAATCAGTAGTGTTTGTGCGTTGCTCTAAAGGCAAAACCAGATTGTGAATCTCTTGACTTTACAAAAACAAATCAGTAGTGTTTTTGCATTGCTCTAAAGGCAAAACCGGATGTGTAGATCTCTTAGCTTTACAAAGACGAATCAGTAGTATGATTATTCTGATTTACAAGACAAATCACTTGTGTGCATCTTTTCTTTTGCAAAGACAAATCACTTGTGTGCATTATTTTGCAAAGACAAATCAGTAGTGTGCATATGTTGATCTACAAGGCAGATCACTTGTGTGCATCATTTCTTTAGAAAAGACAAATCAATCGTATGCATGTGTTGCTTTACAAGACAAATCACTTGTGTGCATTGTTTGTTTTTCTGAGAAATCAGTAGTGTGCATGTGTTGCTGTACTGTGGCAAAATCAATAGTTGCTCTTTAAAGGCAAATCAGTAGTGTGCATTTCACTGATGTGTTGCTTTACAAAGGCAGATCCGTGGTGTAAATGTATTGTCTTACAAAGGTAGATCAGTAGTGTGCATGTGTTACTTTACAAAAGCAAACCAGTAGTGTGCATTCACTGCTGTACAGAGGCAAATCAATAGTCTGCATGCATTTCTTGAGCAGAAACAAATCAGAAGTGTGCAGGTGTTTCCTTACAGTGGCAAATCAGTAATGTGGTTGTATTGCTGTACAAAAGCAAATCCATGATGCACATATATTTCTGTACACACACAGAACACAGCCTGCCAGATAAACAAAGCTACATGTATATCTGTACAACAGACCAACCAATTGTCAATGAGCCACATACAATGATAATCAAAACAGATTTCCCTTCAGATGCTAAAAAAAAATTATATGGAAATAATAATAGTCATAGTAATGTAAAGATCTTTTAACCACTTTTTCCTCCAATGAGGACAAAGCACTTAACATGTTTTGAAAACTACAAAATGTACAAAAATGAGTTTACGAAAGAAAGAAGAAATGAACGATGAAATAAGTCACCAAAAAGAATTACTTAATGCACATGGATGTCATAACAGTCCCCTTCCAAAAAAGAAGCAATTTTTCAGTTGTTCTAAATGTTCAAGTTAATGTTTGTTATGATTTTTTTATTGTGCAGATCCGCATTGTGCGACCACCCAACTACACAAGCACGCTGGCCCTGGGGCTGTTGCTGTCTGTGGTGGCAGCTCTGATTTATGTCAAACGTGATAGTCTGAAACTTTTCTTTGACCCTACAGGCTGGGCAGTGTCTGTTCTGGTGAGTTGCATTTACATCCTGCCTTGCTGTAATTTGGTCAACGTTGTTTTTTCTTTCCTAGTTCTAGTTGGGCAGTTCGTAAGGCTTGATCAGAGAGGTAGACGGTGGTTGACAGATTAAGGCATACCAACTTTGCTTCTGTAGCAAAGAAAGCAATGATAAGAAAGGAAACAGAGATTAACTGAATTTATAACATTGGCAGACAGGCAGGTAAAACTGACGTTTGGAATGGATGTGTATTATATATGCATGTAAATTGTGTGTTTGTGGGTGTGTGTGTGTGTCTGGGTGTGGTTTAAATGCATGGGTGAAAATTGTTAGAACAGATATAGTTTCTGTGAGTTTGAAAACAGAAAAAAAAGCCAGAAACCAATACAGGGATTTGGGTGTAGATGTCAGTAGTTTGGGTACAAGCATGTGTGCTATGCTCGTACCTCTGCATACTTACTAATGTGTTCATATGTATTCAGGAATGTGTTATTTGACACAGATATTGTTGTGTGCTGACAGATGATGATTTTTGCCATGACATCAGGCCAGATGTGGAACCACATCCTGGGACCACCACTTATGCACAGAGACCCAAGAACAGGCGAGAAGGTAAGATTCAGTAGTCAGCATTGAAAGTTGGGATGATTATTATGGATCAGTGTTGTGATAGTTGGTCACAGAACATTGAAAGATAAGCTGTAGGGTAATTTCATTGTTGCTTTTCAGCAGCACATCTCCATTTAAAAACTTTTTCTAAGAAACAAACGACATTTTAATGCACAGAAGTTAAATGGTTTGATGCTAACGTCAAATATATGTCCATTACTAAAGGAGCATATTTTGTTCTTTATCGTGACCTTGGAGGCTAGTTATGAAACTATGTCTGATGGTTTGCTTGTTTGTCTGTCAACAAGATGCCACACAGACTAGTGAACTATTTGAATGAAACTTGGTGAGACATTGATATGTGGCTCAAGGAAAACCCTGTTGATTCTTTCATGATGGACGCATTATAACCAGTTATGTCCATTGGTAACTTTTTTTGTTGTTGTTTAAATTTCTTTCCTTCTAATACAAATGTATAAGCGCATCGTTACATGTCAGTGCAATAGATAAGACATGAACATTTCCCACAGTATGTTTTGAAATACTTTATAGCTCACACAAAAACACTGTTGTGACGTTGAAAAAAAAAAAAGAAGAAATTTTCAGTGCCCAACATGCAAAATTTCTGACATTCTTTCTTCTAAGCTCTTTCTGTCAAAGATACAGTCTCTCATTGTCCCTTGACCAAGATTATAGTTATTGGATTCATCCTCCTGAATGAGGCTTGCTTCTTGAAACGTGACCAAACCACAAAGAGAAGTGAGTAGTATGAGCAGGAACTTTACATTTGCTTATACCTGGAAATGACACATGATTTCATCTACTAGTTTGCAGATGGAAAAAGGAGAAAGAAAAAAATTGTCAGGCTGCCATCACTTACACATGGCACAGCCCATGGGAACAGCTGCCTTGTGATCACTTATGCACAGCATTCTGCGAAAAAGTTTGGTGTGGATGTGTAATGCTGATTTAAAGGACAGATCTAGTATCCATTCAGCAAAATCACTCAGAAACTACTGGGCCAGTTTTAATTTTATTCTGTGGAATGATGGAATGTGGTCCAAGAATGAACTCATGGAAGTTTTTGCGGGATTGGTAGGTGAATCCAGGATCTGTTTAATTTGGTAGAGGTCTGTGATCTTCCTAGTGCTGTAATTTTGTTTTGTGTGTTGAGTGATGATCATTTCCTCACTGTGGAATTGTTAGCACTCTGGACCCCAGATACTTTCACTTGGAAAACAGAGCCCATCACAAATCCTCATGATCATCATCATTACGGACAAACAAGTCTTTCACGCAAAATGTTATTCGTGTGTGTGGAAGATTAATCGGATGGACATTAAAAACTGAAACTTGAAATTGGAAGTGGCGGTTGCGTAAAACTGAGAAAAAAAATGCTTTGACTATGACCACAGGATAGTTATCAAATGTTTTTCAGCGATGTTTTTGTGACAAAGTGCAGTTGTAGTGTGTAGGTTAATGAAAAAAACAAAAAAGAAAGACGTAATCCTTTTTTTCCATACCTGTATAAAGCAAAACATTGTTTCCTCAAACAAAACTGTCAAAAATAATTGTATATACATACAAGGGTATGGGTGTGTGTGTGTGGGAGATTGTTCGCAAATCTCTGCATTATCTATAATCTTCCATCCTTCATCTTAAACTAATGTTTAACTGAGCAAAAATTAATTGCTATATATCTGGCTTTTAGTTCAACAGATTCTGATAATCTAGATACAGTTATTTAAGATTATTTCTGGACAGTCAAAAATTGAGTTTTCCTTGTTTTTTTTTAAGTATCTCGGGTGAGGTGAGAGAGAGTTCTGCTCTTCCATTCCTTTGTGACAATTTAGGTGAGGAAATTCTGGTTGAAAGACGTTTGTTATAGCAGTCATGTTTGTGTGCAGCAATACATTTATGTGTCCAAGCTGTGTATGTTTGTGTGCAGCAATACATTTATGCATTAAAGCAGTACATGTTTGTGTGCAGCAATATATTTATGCAGACTTCCAGGGCCAGTTTGTTATGGAGTCCTACATTGTCATCTTCCTCCATATCCTTGAGTTTGTTTCTTCTGAGTATGTAACACTGTCAAGATCTTGAATAATGTATATGAACATTGTTGACCATGTTTTGTAAATTTTGTATTGAATCTGTCATGAATTTGTTTTCATCTGCTTGGAGTGTATATTTGTGTTTTTGTATTTTTATTGGTCTTTTGGTTTGTGCATTACTTGATGGTTATTTTAGTAGTTTGATTGGATTGGTTGTTTTTGATCCTTGTTTTGTATATTGATTCTGTGATCTGAGTGTGAGAATGTTTGGCCCTTGACCAAAATCACAGGTTGCCATTGTTGTTGGATTCATCCTCCTTAATGAAGCTTGCTTCTTGAAACGTGACCAAACTACAAAGAGAAGTGAGTAAACATGAGCCTGAACTTATCATTGACAACATATTGTAACTTAAAGCTTATTACAGAATGTAAGAGAGAAAGTCAACCTCTTTAGCAGAGTATGTCTTCAGAATGTAAGAGAGAAAGTCAACCTCTTTAGCAGAGTATGTCTTCAACTTATGCAGTAAATTGTTAAAGCTTGTCTGTAACTCATTGTGAAAATTATTGAAGCACACCTAAACATGCACAAGATCACATGAAAACAGCTGCGATTTTATTTATTGATTTAAAGATCTGAATTAATACAGCTGTGATTTTATCTGTTAATTTAGATATCTTAATGTTTTAATCTTGGTGATTTTATAGCCAGATTCATGAATGTGGTTCAGTGAAGTGAAAAAAAGACATTGCATGAAATAATTCTTTATTTCAGTTGTGGCCCTGTCTGGCCTTGGGATCATTGGTGTTTTCTTCTTTCTTCTACTGTGCGTGTTCAAAATCAAGCATATAGGATACCCATACAGGTAATGTAATGTTTAGAGAACAAAAATATCGGTGTACTTAAGTACAGTACAGTCATTTGAATTTTAGCACAAGTCTTTTCAAAACCAATTAAAGTAAATGATGTTTAGGTTTCCATAGCAAATTGATATAAATAAATGCATGTTTATAGAACAGCTAGTTCAATTTCTTCCTGCACATGTATCCTCTGTACAGTTTGAAGTGTGCGTGTGTGTGTGTATGTGTGAAAACCATTTGTGATTGTTTGGACAAAAAAAATGTAACACTTTGTGGTTAACTTTAAAGCAGCAAATAAGCCGTTCTTAATTTTTGCAGATGATCAGGTTTTTATGGAGCAAAAGTTGATAAAATAGTTTCCTGATGATGAACCTGACACATACAATTCCTTGCTCACAGACATGGCTGCCACATGTTCAGTGTTGACATTTTTAACAAAACCTACTACTTTTCACATTAGGTTCTAAGAAATACAGTCATACTGAAGGAAGACTTTATTGTTTTAATATATGGAAAAAAAATGTTTTCTTCTATTGTACAGATGATTTTTTAACCCTAGAGGGTTTAGTACAAGAAAGTTCAAGCTGACTTTGAAGATCAGACCCAGGCATATCTGGAATTTCCTGCATTGCTGTGATGTCTGTCCAGAAACCCCTAGGCCTTTAGCATGAATTAAGAAATAGCACAATGTTCATGAATTGTTCACTGACGATTAGTGAGGACAAGTTTTTTTTGTGCATAGCATGCTTGTGTGTGTGTGTATGTATTTTGAGAGTGTGTGTGTGTGTGTTTATTTTGAATGTAATTGATAAGTATAATAATATAGATTGCATATTTAAAAGAATATCTATATGTGCTTGTTTTACAGACGTCTCCTTGTTTTGCTGCTGTTCTACCTATCCAGATGTACCAAACTTTTCATCTCAGAATTTATCAGTTGTTCTGTTTCACATTAAGACCTCAAAACTCACTCTGGAAATCTATCAGAATGTATATGGTTCTCAGAATTATTGTATTGCTCTTTCAAGCAGATTGTACAATAAAAAAAAAAGTCTTGAAATCATTCATCTGCAGGAAAGTTAGGCACAGCAGGAGCAGCATTACTTGAGAACTGCTTCTGCTGTATAGCGCCGCTGTAGAAGAATCAACCGCTTGGAAACTTTAAATGATACAAGCAGTGTGAAGAATTTTGTACATTGGAAGTTTCATGTTTTGTCTCTGAAAAGAGATAGAATTTGAATAATTCAAAAGTTTGGAGTCTCTTAATTATCAGACTTTGTCCATATGTTGCTGTTGTTGTTTTTACATAATTTTGTGATGTTTGTTTCATAGTTTGATGGATATTCTTGACCGTGGCTTCTGGTCATCCATTGTTGCAAGCTGAGGAGTATGTTATCGGAGTTGATCTTACGGCAAAGTTAACGGCTGCAGGTGAGTGACAGACATGTATATGGATTAAAGGGCAGGGTTTCAAGAAAAGATGAAAATGGTCAAAGATAAACTATCTCTTTTTTCTTTTTACTTGTTTGTTTGTTTTGGCAAGTGTTAGTGACTAAATTGTTTTGCACGGGAAGACAAAACAATGAAATATTTAGTCTGCTTCATTTTAAACGACAGAATTTGTTTTTTTAAGCATGCATACACACACACACACGCATGAAACATCACAGAAACTCATTTCCAGGGTAGCGGTTTGAAAACTTCACACACTGCAGGAAGGAAATTAGTAGTGCAACTACATACAGAGTACAACCTCACAAGGATCATATCCCATAAGAATCTTTTTCACTAAAAGTGATAGCACAAGATGGACTAGCACATCACCTTATCAATTTTTTTTTGCTCATTTTATGAACAGCCAGTGGTCAAAATCTCAGCTTGTTATTCTTCTCATCAAAACTGTTTGGGTTTGGATATTTTAAGCATTTGTTAAAACACAAGTGCAGCAAATATTATGCCTTGATTTTATGATTTACTTGCCACCATAGTATAGTGGTTAGCATTCAGAATGCCATTTTGGAGGTGGTAAGTTCTAGTCCTGTTAGAAGCAAATATTTGTGGGAATTGTCAGCCTGAACTGGCTCCTTTTCGAAGTTGTTGAGTTTGCTCTGGGCCTTTTTTCCCAGTGGCAAAAAGGGAGTAACACATGTGTTTAATCCATTTAAAATGGATGTATTTTTGAGTGTTGCTCAACTTTGCTGACCAATACTGCAGGTATTTGTATCCCTAGGGTCTGAGAATAAGACATAAGAAACAATGCGCTTTAAGTGAAATGCATTGTTTGAGGGCACAGATACATAAAAGTTTAACAAATAAAACACTTTTTTTTCTTCAATCAGCTAACTCACTTTCTTGCGGTCACACACATGCAAAATAGCCATGCCTGTTCTACCAAGTTTCATCACACGCCTGCGTAAAATGAATTGAACTCATATGACTGAACATGTCATGAAAGAAAGAGTAAAGTGAAGCCCTGTCTTGTGGTCTCGGATCATGGTGTCATCCTTATTAATCATTGTTCATACTTTTTAAATTCTTTAGCACTTCATTCCCCATTCTCATAGTGACCCAAGTTCATGTGATATAACAGTAAAGAAACTGGTTTGTGACAGCGAAGGCTTCTTGTTTTTTTTTCTCTCATGTGTTACATAAATTTCATTGAAAACTTGATTGTCATGAAATCATTAAAATGCAGCTTTACTTATCCTCGTACAAAGTTTTGTTGTTGATTGTTTTTTTAAAAGACACAGATTTCCTAAAAAATCTAAGCATGCTTCAGTTAGTCTATGAGCATCCTCTAGAGTGTGTGTGTAGATGTGCAACAATATCTGAGAGTGCAGAATTGATAGATACTGCTTTATTGTCCATTTATGAATTGTTGCTGATTGCTGTCATTTTCTTCAACTTTGAAGTCATGTTCACTCATTCCCATTCTGTCTTATTTCCAGGTTTCGGTTAAGGTGACCTTAATCCTCGACACAAATGGATTCCACGAACAATTCATCAAGCAATTTTTCTTCAGTGTTATCTGTGCATTACAACATTTACTGTAAGTTTCTTCTTGGAGAAATCTGAGCAGCTCATCTTACCATCCTGAGTAGTCTGAATATAGCATAGTTTTGGCAAGCAGTTGTACTGTCCAAGCCCTCTCATCCGAAAAGTGTGTTCCTGTAGTTTTGTAGATCCCCTTATTCCAGTTATACTGTCAATCCATTTGTCCTAACAATGCTGATGATCCACGCATTCCATCTCTACTGTAGCCACAGATAAACACTGCAATTGACACTGACCAGTTGTCAGAACATTTACAGTATGTGGTAAATCATGGAGTTCAGTTCATTCATTCACATATAGAAATAACAAATATATGAAAAAAGGCTTAAAGAATACAGTCATTGAGTCAACCTCTATCCCATTATAAGTATGGAACAAAGGTATAATGCTGAAAAAAAGGAACCTTTACTGATGGTTCATATGTCAAAATATAATGCAGCCTGAAAGGTCAAAGCTGGCCAATTTAAACGAAGCTGACAAAAAACTGACAATGGAAAGCATTGTGCTTGAGCTGTTATCCCTTCACACTCAATCATGGTCATTTTCAGTGTAAGTGCAGAGCAGAAACACGTTTTTGTGTGTGTGTTTGTGTTTTACAGCAAAAACCACATTTACACATTTCTGCGTTGTTTTCATATTCTTGCCATTAAAAACAAACAAACCTTAATCTTTGATGAATATCTCCGACTAAAAGGTATTTTGGGGAAAATTTCAGAACACCATAATTTGAAATGCCTAGTAACTAATCAGAGATGTTCATTGAATTTGTAGGTCCAGCTCAGTTTGAGTCTTAGTCAACACAGGTCAAAGTGACAATTTTACAATATGGACCTATCTGGTTCATTGCAGAAAGTTTAATGCTAAGAGTTCTGAAACAGCCATTTTAAGATTTTCCCTTCAGTCAACATCTGCGCAGTCTTCAACCACCTCCAAGTTCTCCAGATGAGGCTTCAAATAAAGATTCTGTGAATGAGTGCTTGTATTTGAATAAAACACACACACACACACACACACACACACACACACACACACACAC
>SDAX010001836.1:1866-21546 GCA_004193615.1 Conus consors
GTGTGTGTGTGTGTGTGTGTGTGTGTGTGTGTGTGTGTGTGTGTGTGTGTGTGTGTGAGTGAGAGAGAGAGAGAGAGAGAGAGAGAAGGAGAGCTTTTGTGTATGGGCTTATTCACACAAGTTTGTGAATCAGTACTTGAACAACAGATTGTAATGTTTGAATTAAGAGTAGAATCCTGTAGAAAAACAGTTCAGTGATTTTGTTGCAGATAAGACAGCTGGAAGAAGAACTTCAGGCAGAGAGGAAACTAACAAAGGAGGCTAAGGAAGAAATAAACTCCCTTCAGGTGTTGCTGGACCAGTCCAGACAGCAACAGGTAGGTGATGTAGTGGGTTTCTGCGTTTCAGCACTGTAAATAGCTGCATCTACTAACTGTAAACAGGGTTTGCTGGAACTTGCTTCTTTATTTGGTGTCTGCCTGTGCTTTGTCACTGTTGTAACTATGTTAGTTTGTAGCACAGCTCACTTGTTATGCCTTTCTTTGGGTTTCTCACTAAATGTTCCATTATATATAACTGTTGAAAAGAGTCTTGAGAGGATCTTGATGGCTGGTGAAAACTAAAACCTGAGACATTTCAAGAGATTACCCCTTCTTTTTCCAACCATAGTTCTGTCTTTTTAATATAACTCTATTGTATGTCATGCGTTCTGACTCTGTCATACGTGACCACACTCACTAGCCACAAGAAAAACAACATGTTACTCGCAAGAGGAGGCTTTGGACTGCTGCTGAAATGCTTTCAGGTTTACTATGTGCTTGTGTGTATGCTTGTATTGATATATACAAGAGCAGAGCTTCAGATTTATTTTCATCACCGCGGGCACATATCCACTGGTAAACATGATTTGTCAACATCTGATGCTCCAGAAGATAGAATGTGAGAGAGGACTGATTCTGACCTCAGCACTGTTACTGTAGGCACACAGCAGCCTGGTGCATGAGCTCAATAATGACAAGTCATTTGAAAATTTGAAACAAAAATGTCATAGATGCACTGCAAATCTGAAGCCCTGCAGCGTATAAACCACTAACCATTTACAACAGATAACTGATTTAGGTGTGAAGCTGTACCAAATGTGTCCCTCCATTTTTGTACACCTACTACCATATGTTGAGGACATCAGTCCCTGTTAATGTGCCAACAGTTAAGATTTTGAAATAAACTTACCACAGGTATTACTTTTGGAGGGTAAGGTAAATCTTGGGTGACCTCAAAAGTAAGGCATGAAGCATCATAGAAATGAAAACAATTTTTCTCTGATTTATGCTTATCACTGAGGATGAGAATGGTGCTATGATGTTTTCTGCTTGGTTTGACGCTATGAAAAAGCATGTCCTCATCATGTGTCTTGATGTCCGCTAGACCCTGAAGATACTAGTGCATGCAGTGTCAGTGAATAAGGAAGTTTGAACAGCACTCGAAGTGAAGGACATTCAGCAGTTTGTTTCTAGTTTTGCTGTTTGAATCCATAGCTCATGAAGGCTGGGTCCAGATACATTGGTGCAGTGACTGGCTTTCAGATTTCAGGTTTAAATCCCTGCCCAGGGATATATTTGCAGAATGTTCCAGTAGTAGCCGGCTCTTAGCTAGTGTTTTTGAGTGTAACAGGAGCTTAGATACAAAGGAGGAAATCCCAGTGCCAAGTAAAACCAAGAATTCTTTCCTTCTAACCATTTTTCTTCAGTCTCAATATTTTGAACAAAGAAAAGAGAGAAATTTGAGCACTACAATTTGAACCCATCATTCATATGACTTTGAAATTACAAGAGTTTCATTGCATCTTAACAAGGTTAAGCATCTCAGCATGCCTTTACCCACAATTTTTCTAAACTACGATTGAAAGCCTGGTTGTTCCTGAATTGAAGTGTTGCAAGTTGTTTAGACCTTGGGCTCGCTGAAATTTATAGATAGTACCATAGGCTTCTAATAATTCTAAATGTCTTCAGTGTGTGGAACAAAACTCTTTCCCAACCTCATTGAATGGAGTGTGTACTTTTATCTTCCAAATTACCTTCTTAGGTATTAAGAAAAAGTGCATTTGAGAGATCTTTGATAAAAGTGAAAAGTGCATGAGGACATCTATAACAATGGTAACAAAGTCAGATTTTATGTTCACATACTAAGTATTTATTGTTTCCCCTTTCCTCTTTTCTAAACACAAAGAAATCAGCTGCTGCAGTAGACTTTGTGAAATACATAGAGTTATCAATATTTGATATCAGACTGACTTGATGTAAAGCTTTTTTAGCATCAAATGTTGCATGGCTTGCTTTGGTCCTCATAACTTTTCTGTTTTACAGGAAGCAGCTTCTGAGGAGTATAGACAGAATGAAGCTGACTTACAAAGGAAGCTGTCCCAGACACAGGATCAGCTGCAGGATTCAGCCAAAATGACGTCTCAGCTGGAGGAAGAAGTTGCCAAACAAGAGGAGAAGATCCACCAGCTTGAAGAGGAAATGGTGCAGAAAATCGGCACTCTTGAGAGGCGTGCTGAGGAACAGTCCAGCAAAGAGGAGGAGGAAAAGAACCACTTGCTCAAGGAAAAGCAACATCTGCAGGAGGAAGTTTCACACAAGACTTCCCTGGTAGCTGAACTGGAGCTGCAAGTGAAAACTATGGCCAGGGAGGCGGAGGTTCTGCGTGAAGGACAGAGTGAGAAAGGGAAGGAGTTTGAATCAAAAACACAGTCTCTTCTCACACAACTTTCGGAATTGGAATCTGAGCTCTCACATCAACAGACTCTTTCAGGAAAGTTTGAGGAGGAGATTTCACGCCTGAACTACGAATTGCTAGACAAGCAAAGTGAGATTCAGGCATTGCAAAGCAAAGTTCATGAGAGCGAAGAATTGTCAAAGGAATTAAAAGGAATCGTTCTTTCTCTGGAAAGCCAGGTTGCTTCTGTAAAGGAAGAGTTGAAGTGTGAGTGTGAAAAGTGTGCAAAGCTTCAGGAAGATTTAGAGCGTGTGCAGTCAGAAATGGACAGACAGCTCTCAGACAGAGACTGTGCATTGTCAGAAGTAAGAGAAAAACTAGACAGTGCTCTTTCGTCATTACAGGAAAGTGAAAAACTGTGTCATCAGTATAAGGAAGAAATTAGCCATTTTGAGTCGATTTTGCCTGTGAAAGACTCCAGTATTCAGGAACTGAGTTTAAAATGTGAAGAACTGATGCAGAGTGTGACAGAAAAGACAAAGGCGTTAGATTCCTTTGAAGTAGATCTTGTGGAGACAAAGAAGTCAAGAGAAACACTGCAGTTACATCTAGAAGATTCTAAGAAACAGCTGTCTGAAGTTCAGGTGACAGGAGAAAAACTCCAACAACAGCTGGAGCTGAAAACGAGAGAACTTGAGGAAAAGACACTGTCTTATGATGCTCTTGCTCATTCAGTTAGTGAAAGTTCCTCGAGCACACAAGAAGCCCTTCAAGCCAAAGACAGCACCATCCAGACTCAAAATGAAGAACTTCTGCACATGAAGATTTCTCTGGAAGAGCAGCAACAAAAGTGCTCCCAGCTGGAATCCTGTTTGGATGAAAAAGACCAGCAGTTACTGGAGGCCAGGGGACAATTGCAGTTGATGGCAGCAGAACTGGAAGCACGTTCAGAGACCTGCTCCAGCCTTGAGAGCTCAGTGAAGCGAACTGAGAAAGAAAAAGTCAGCATTTCAGAGCAGGTGAGGACTTTGTCTGAATGTAATCAAGTTCTGATACAAGAAAAAGCACAACTGTCTCTGTCTCTTGATGGCATGCAACAAACTGTCTCTCTTCTTGAATCTGAAAAACTTTCATTGAAGGATTCTTTTGATTCTTTGCAGATTTTGCATGATTCTAAGTGTGCAGAATGTCAGTCTTTGTCTGAAAAACTCACTGGCCTGCAGTCTTCATTAGATCAACAGATGTTGCATGAACAGGAAATCGCAAAGAGCTTGCGCTTATCTGTAGAACAGAAGCATGCAGAGAACTTATGCATCACAGAAGCTTTAGACAATACTAAAAAGATGCATGAAAAACTTGTGTCAGATATGGAAACCGAACTGGAAGGCTATAAGGCACAAATTCATTGCCTTGAAGCAGAGGCTGAGAGACAACATGCTGAGGTATCCAGTATGAAATCCAGCCAGGAGAACATTATTCAGGAAAAAGAAACCCTGCATGAAACAGTGGTGAAACAGCAGGCTGATTATGATGCTGAAATTAGTGTATTGCAAGAGCAGTCCCGTACTTTGTTGATTGAGAAGAATGAGATAAAAACAGAGTTCGAAGAGCGAATTTCTTCTTTGAGATCTCAGCTTGAAAGTGCCTTGGTTGACAAAGACAGCATGCTAGAAAAACATGCTTCTGAAGTTTCAAAGCAGACTGAAGAAGTGTCCTCTCTTCAGTCCCAGCTTCACAGTGCCTTAAGTGAGAAAGAGGATCTTCTTGCTAAGCATGCAGCCTTGGAAACTAGTCATTTGTGCCTTGTTCATCAGCATGAGACTGTGCAGCAAGAGCTGCAGCAGTGTCAAAGTGATCTGCAGCATGCCTCCTCCTCCCTGGCCTCACTGCAGCAACAGTCAGACCAGCAATCTGCAGAGATGAAAGCACAGTGTGCAGAAATTGTTGACATTCTTCAAGCCCACCAACAGTTTCTTCCCGCCAGTAATACTAATTTCAGTAATCAATCCTTGTGTGATTTAACCAGCATGGTGCATTGTGTTGTTGACAGCATGAAGGTGAAACTGTGTGATGTTGAGCAAACGTTGAAGAGTGAAAGAGAGGTGTTTTCTGTCCAGTTGACAGCCTTAGAGGAGCAGGTTTCTAGTCTTTCCTCTGAACTTTCCCACCAGAAATCTGTGTCATCTTCAGAAAGCTCTTCTTTGCAAAGTCAGGTACTGTCATTGCAGGAAGAAGTCAGAGTGAAGAACACCCAGATTTCCAGCCTGTCGGGAGATCTGGAGGATGAGAAACTAGCATGGACACAGAAATGCAGCTCTTTGCAGACAGCAGTGGAGTCGTTGCAATCAGCTGTGAAGGAGAAGGAGCATCTGACTGATCAGCTGGTGCAAGGGAGGACATGTGACAGAGACTCTATTGCATCCCTGCAGCAGGCACTCGCTGATGAGAAGGCAGGTTGTGCTGAACTGCAAGAAACTTTGGATGTTCTTCATTCTCAGCTCCAAGCCCAAGACACTGCCATAAAAGCCAAGGAAACAGAAATCCAGGAACTAAAAGTCACTGTGGACTCCTTGCAGTGTCAATTGGTATCTCACAAAGACTTGTCCAAAGTTGCAGAGGAACAGTTTCAGTCCACGTTGTCAGCTGTTCAGAGTGAAGCCAGGACCCAGGCAGAAGTTGCCCTCATTAAAGAAAGTGACCTTCAACAAGAACTGTCTAATCTGCAGGCAGAAACAAATCAGAAGGTAGACCAGCTTCAGTCAACAATTGAGACACTCCAGAACGACTTGAAATCATCAAAGGAAGCAGCCAGCACCAAAGAGGCTGAAGTACAGTCCTCACTAAGTGCACTGGAAACAGAGTTGCAGTCGCAAAAGGACACTGCCAAGGCAAAGGAAGAACAACTACAGTCTACAGTTGCCACACTACAGTTCCAGTTGCAGCAACAGCAAGACAATGAGATAGAACTACAAAACCAAGTAAAAGAACTTGAAGCTGTTACCTTGACAAAAGAAGAAACACGTCAGGAGATTGTGAAGCAACTAAACGAAGCATGGCTGAATGTTTCTGATATGCAAGAAGAGATGTGTAGCACCAAAGACCAACTTCATTACTTGGAGCAGGAACTGTCCCAGATCCAGCATGTGTGCAAGGGCAAAGATGACCAGTTGACAAAAGTGACAGAAACCAGGGATTCTTTGTTAAAAGAGAAAGCATCAATGGAAAGGCAAATCTCTGAAATGGAAGATCAGTTGAACAAGGTCCATGCGGCTGCTTCTGTTGAGAAAGCAGACAAAGAATCTCACATTGAAGTTTTGATGGAAAGGTATCAAGCAGCAGAAGACAGATGTTGCAGTTTGCAGAAGCAATTTGATGCTAGCCAAGATTCAGTCAACTGCTGTCAAGTGCAAGTGATTCAGATGGGTGCTGAACTGGAAGAACTGAACACAGAGAACAGCAGCATGCGCAGTCAGCTTACCAAAATGGGCAAGGAAAACAGAAGTCTCAAATTGTCTTTGAAAAATGTTACTGAGGCTTCAGCTTCAACATCTTCTCAGCTAGAGGAGGCAAGGATTCAGTTACAGAGGTTGCAGTCTTCTCTGGAAGAAGCTGTCAAGGAAGGGACACAGTACAGATTTGAAACAGATCAACTATGTGAACAGATGACAGAGAAGCATGCAGCCCTTCAGCTAGAAGTTTCTGAGCTAAAGTCAGGAATAGGTGATCTGGAAGCAGAGAGAGCGGCTCTTGAGCAGCAGTTGTCAGACGCCAGTGAACGGATGTTGGACCTTCAAAGGCAGTTTAAAATGAGTGAAGTGGACAGACAGTCAGTGTTGACACAGCTTTTGGATTCCCAATCAAGAGAAGATGCCTTGAAGACAGAGAATACTGCCATCAATACAGAACTGTCAGAAGCCCAGCAGACGTTGGAAGAATTGAGGGCTCAAGAAATGGATACAACTCAGCAGCTGAATCAGCTCAAAGTCCAACTTAACACTGTTGAAGTGGAGAGGACTTCCCTGACCCAGCTGTCATCAGAATTGAAGATGACCTCAGAAGAACTGGCCGAAAGTAAACTGTCTCTCCTGAATCAGATTAAAGCCTCGACAACCTCTCTTGAAACTTTGCAAGAAGAGAAGGATTTGATGATGGTACAAGTGGCAGACCTTACAAAAACAGTTGATTCCATCCAGACAGAAAAGGCTTCTTTGAATGGCCAACTGACTGATTTGACTGCTTCTGTAGAAATATTGCAGTCAGAAAAAGACCATCTGACTGAACAGCTGTCCACATTTGAAGACAGTCTTGATGCAAAGACAAGGAAATTGAAAGAACTTACAAGCCATATGGAAACACTTACAAATGATCTGAAAACAAAGCAGGACCTTGTGGCAGCATTGACTGAAGAGAAGCAGAGCTGTTGGACAGAACTGCTGAGTGTGAAAGCTGACCTTGAAGAGGCAACACAGAAGCTGAAGAATGTTACAGAGGAGTGCCAGACACATCATGAACAGTCAAAAGACCTTACAGAAAAGCTGGCTGATGTTCAACAAAATCTGGAGGCAATAAAAACAGAAAAAGAACAAAAGATTCAACAGTTCCAAGAGGAATTGGATAAGACAGTTCAGTTGCTGGCAGATGCACAACATGAGAACAAAGAATTGAGGACAGTGACCTCTACAGAGGTTACACAACTCACAAGCCAAAGCAGCGTGTTGAGGGAAGAAGTGGCAGCAAAGAGCCAGCAGATTGAAGAATTGGAGACCAGACTGAAATCAGTGGAAGAGATGCTGGTGGATGCTCAGTTGGAAGTTACTGAGAAGGTAACACTGCTGGAAGAGAAGCAGGGGCAGCTTGTAGCTTTTCAGGAAGAGATTTCTCGCTTGCAAGAAAACTGTGCATCATTTGAGCATCAGGCAAAAGCTCAGAATGATGAGTTGGCTTCCCTTAACATGCAGCTGACAAGTTTAAAATCTGAATCAGCGGAAAATGCCAGCACTATAAATTCACTGAAGATGGAAGTTGCAGCAAAAGATGATCAAATGGACACTCTCAAGTCTGAAATGATGCAGAGCAAAGCAAAGATGGCTGAGTTAACTGCTGAGAGTGATGACAAAAATGACAGGATTGTTCACCTCGATGCTGAAACGCAAGAGAAGACATCTGTCATTTTACAGCTGCAGTCTGAAAATCAAGATAGAGAAAGCAAAATGACATCCATGCATGAATTGATAAAGACACTAGAGCAGGATCTCTCACACTCTCAAACTGAAAATAAACTACTGCTAGAGGAGAAGGAAATGTACCTGACAAAAGTCCAGCAACTTCATGAACAAGTCTTAAGCAGTGAAGCACAAGCTCAAATCTTGGAAGAAAATCTTGTGCAGCAGCAGACCAGTTTTGAGTCTAACAGGAGTTCCCTTTCCTCACTTACAAAGAAAGAGAGAAAACTGCAAGAATCTCTGTTATTCCAAGAGAGCCTCTTGGAGTCCAAAGAACTCATCATTTCCAGCATGTTAACACAGTTAGATAAACTTGAAGAAACATCATCAGCATTCACAAGAACGCTTGAAGAAAAAGAAATACTTCTGCAAGAACAGAAAACAGCAGCAGATGAGATTACTAGCCTGAAGAAGGAATTGTCAGAAAAGGAGTCTATGGTACAGGGTTTGGAGAAAATATTGACAGAAAAAGACCAAGCCATCCAGGATCTCACAGAAGACATGCAAAAGCTGAAGGAAGAACTAGAGAGAGAATTGAGAGCAGCAGAAGAGCTTCAGACAACAACTGAAGGACTTGAGTCTGAAGTGAAAGAGACAAAGGTTCAGCTGACAGAGAGTGAGGCCCGGGTTGAAGAGCTGCGACGGCAGTGTGCTGAAATGGCAGAGATTTCATCAGCCTTGCTCGACACCAAGCAGCATCTACAGAAGATCACTGTTAACAAGGAAGAACTATCTGCTGCATTAGGAGCCAAGTCCTCTGAGGTGACCTTCATTCAAGAACAGTTTCAGTCTCTATCAGAATTATCACATCAACAGAGCCAAGAGCTAGAGACGGTCAAACAACAACTTGAAGATCACAAGAAGCTCTGTCTGTCTCTGCAAGATGATGTAAAGAGACTTCAAGGTGAGAAAGAAGTCCTTCACTCAACGGTTGAGGATATTGGCCAGAAGTTGGAGCAGATCCAGTCAGAAAATGGAGCTCTGCAGATGCAGTCAGAGACAGCCCAGGCCAGTTTGCAACTCAACCAGACTCTTCTTCGAAATGAAAGTAGCAAGAATGAGCAGCTGCAAACAGAAAAGGCAGACCTTGAGCTGCAGGTCAAAGCATTAGAAAGAACTGCAGATGAACTGAAGATTGCCATCAACGCAAAGGAACAAGAACTGACAGAAACTATTTCAACACGTGAGACAAAATTAGCCTCAGAGGTACAGGAGCTGCAGACATTGTTATCAAAAGTCCAAGAAGAGTTGTCATCTGTGAAGAATAAACTGAATGATGCAGAACTCCTGTTGTGTGAAAAAGAGAAGCAGCTTCAAGAAACCCTCAAGCACAAGGAGAAGATGCACAATGATCTGGAACAGCTAGAAAATGATTGTCACGAGAAAGATGCTACTATCCAAGAAATGTCTGGCAAGCTTCATCTTGTTCAGAAAAGAGCTGATGACAGTGATTCTGCTATTGAGAAGCTGTCTAGTGAAATAAAGCTGTTGCTGGAAGTAAAGCAAGATCAAGAAACAGTGAACCACAGTTTGTCAGATGAGCTGGAGAAGCTTCAGATAAATTACACCGAAATGGAGATCAGACAGAATGAAATTCTTGACAGTAAAGATTCTGCTTTGCAGAATTTAACTGAACAACTGAGCCAAGAACGACTTGAAATGAAGGTCAGACTGCAGGAAATGGAGATGAATGTTGAGAATCTGAAGTCACAACTCCAACAATCTGTGGACTCTCATGATACACTTATTTCAGAAAACAGTCAAATGAAGGTTGACCTTCAGTCAGTCACCAAAGAAGCAGTTATTCTTCAGGAGCAAGTGACAAAGTTGGAGGATATCTGCACCAGACAGCAAGAGAGAATTGCGGAGATGGACAGCCAGCTCAAATCAGCCCACCAGCATGTGGAGGCTGTACAAGGGGAGTTGGGAGAAGCCATTGCAGAACTGACTCGTAAAGGAGCAGAACTTCAGCATGTGAAAGATCAACTGGATGTAGCTCAGAAGGAGAGCAGTGATAGTTCAAAGACAGTCGAAGACCTTCAGGTTAGGGTGAAGTACCTGCAAGAAACTGCAGACAGACTGAAAGACGAAAAACAGATGAATGACCAGACTCTGACATCAAATTTGGAGAGAGTAAATACAGCTTTGTTTGAAGAGAGAACTAAGGCAGGGAAAACACAAAAAGAAATGAGGGAACTGAAGAACTCGATCCAAGCAGTGCGTAGCAAGTTTCAGAAAATGAAAGAAGAGAAAAAGCAGCTGGAAGATGACTTCAGCTCAAGAATCAGATCTGCACAGTCTGAAGTGGATGGGGTCAAAGGTGCTGTGATGGAGATTCAGTCAACAGCCTCGTCCAGTCAGTCAACTGTTGAACAACTGCTGGCCGATATCGAAACATCAAAAGTGGAAAAGGAACATTCCAAGCAAATATTACTTCAGTTGAAGGCTGATGTGGAACATCTTCGGATTAGGAAAGACATTGATGAGGATTCATTGGAGTTGAAGAAAGAGCTTGAAGGCGTCAAGAAGGCTCTAAAATCCCTCCAGCAAAGTGTTAATCACTTAGATAATTCATCTGTGCTACAGGTCACAGACGTAGGAGAGCTTTCTCTTCAGTTTGCTGCAGAAAGACTTGAAAGAGAAAGTCTACGTGAAGAGATTTCCAGTGCTACTACTACTTTAAGTTCAGTGAAATCCACTGTTGATAATGTTTCCCAGACGGTTGTTGAGGAAAAACAACAAACTGCTCAGAATGTAGTGTTGGTGGAAACTCTGAAGAAAGTACAAACGGATATCTGTGCTCAGTTCAAGGCAGCAAACTCCAAGATGTACATGATCACAGAGAAGATTGGAGAGATGACAGCGAGTATTAAAAACAGTGCAGACTGTACCACGGATTTAGAAAAGCAGTTTACCTTGATAAATGAAAATTGCAGTGTTCTTCAAGATGAGATCAGAGTTTTGACAGAGCAGACAGCACTTCTAGCTGAAGAGAAGAGTGTTTTGCTCCAAGAGCTAGCAGAAGCCAAGGACTCGAACCACGCTCTCAAACAGCAAGCCCATGCATTGACAGAGGAGCTGAATAAAAGGCAAGAGGATGTGCAACAAGGGGAGGTGCACACATCCAGTATGGAGGAACTGCAAGCAAATATAGCAGGGTTGCAGACTGAGTGTGAAGGACTGCAAAGATCCTCTCAAACCAAGTCAGCAGAACACGACAGCCTCCTTCAGCAGTTTGAAAATCTTAAAGAATCTCATAACAAATTACAAGAACAGCTGAACACACTCCAGCAAAGTTTCAGTGATCAGGCAGAAGAAAAGAACACATTGTCTGAACAAATGAAGACTTTGCAAAATCAGTGTGAAAACTTAACAGCTGAAAATGCTAAGAATGCACATGAATGTAGGATAGCAGAAGAACAGCATGAAGAAATACAGAAGCAGCTGGAAGATAAAGGCAAGGAGCGGCACATCATGCAGCAGAATCTGCAGGAAGCACAAAGAGAGGTGATGGAGAAGACATTCCTTGCTCTGGAAAGAGAATCTCAGCTGGAAATTTTGATGGAAGAATTTGAAGCTGTGCAAGATCAATACCTTGACTCTGATCAGAAGAACAGGTACCTATCCAAGCTCTACAAGAAAGCTCAAAGAGATGGAATTGACAAAGCAGTGAAAACTGAGTCACTTCTTCTTGAAAGTGTCCATTCTTTGAACTCTGTACTAAGCAAAATTGGAGAGCTGACCAGTGTTGCCAGCAGTTGTGGAGAAAGCCAGGAAGACTTTGAAATGGAAATGGCCACATCCCAGCCTTACACAACCTTGAAGAAACAGTTTAATGAAGAAGATCTTGAAGCATCCTTGAAAGTACTCCAAATGGAACAATCAGAGAAACTGACATCATTATCAGAAAGTGTGTACAAAGTTGTTCAAGACAAATTGTTCCTGGAGAGGGAAAATGTCAAGTTGCTGAAACTTGTGGAAGACACTGTTGAAGCCAAGGACACAACAGAAGGACAGCTGGGAAACACTCAGTCTGCCTGTGATGCGCTTCAGAGAGAAATTCTCAGTCTTAGCCAGGAACTTGATGACATGAAAGGCCTTGTCACAGATAAGGAGAGTCACCTTGAAAAGGCAGAGAAGGTGAAAGAGGACTTAGAAGCAGACATCCTGCAATTCCAGTCTTCCCTGACGGCCTTGCAAGATGAAAAGCAGCAGTTGCGCAGTGAGAATGAACAACTCTCTAGCAGACTGATGGACTTTCAGATTACTGTGGAGCAGGAGAGAGACTTTCATGTACAGCATATGAAAAACCTGGAAGAAGAAATGGAGGGTTTTCAAGAAAAGGTCGGGAAAGCTTCAGTGGGCAGGAGGCAGCTTCTCCATGAAAAGCCTGTCCTTGATCAGCAGGAGACGGAGCAACAGAAGGCTTTAGAGACAGAAGATTCAACACCAGCCACTCAGGACAGCGATGCAGCAAAAGTGCAGTGTTTTCCAGAGGATCAAGAACAAAGCCTGACCCAGACTGATGAAGAACTGGAGATGCTTAGAGCTCAGTGGGAAGCAGTCCAAGATGAGTTAGGCACCTGTTATGAGAATCAGATAGCACTGAATTCAGCTTTTATTAAAACAGCACTCAAATTGAGAGACAGTTCAAAACAAGTGAATGATCTTGTCAAAAGTGTTACAGTCAAACAGTCAGAAATTGAAAACCTGCTTGCATCACTTGAGCTTAAAGATTCCATGTTAGGAGAGGCAAGAACAGCGATCCAGGATCTGGAGCTGGAACTCTGCCAAAAAAATGAAGATGCTTTGTTGAAAGAAAATGAACTGCAAAGGTTGTTTGAAAAACTGTCCAGGCTGCAAGAAGAAGTGGTTAGTCTAAGTGTTCAGGCTGAGGAAAAAACTGATGATTTACAAAATGTTGATAACCAGTTTGAAGAAGCTTTACAGAAACTGCATGACCTCAACATTGAGAAAAACAGACTTGAAGATGACCTGATGGACGCTCACTGTCAGCTGCAACGCCTCAGCGTCCATTCCCATGAACAAGAGGATCTTATGCAGTCCCAAGAAACAGAGCTTCGAGAATGGAAGAAGAAATTAGAAAAGGCACAGGAGAACTTGGCAAGCGCAGAATCCCATCTTAAGAACACACAGGCTGATTCAAAGGATCTGCAGCAACAGATTCAATGTCTTGAAGCAGCCCTGTGCACATACAAGGATAGAGTTGCAGAAAAGGAACAACAAATAGAAAACTTTCAAATCAGGATGAAGGAAACTGCCCACCTTAAAGAAGATTTAGAAACTCTCAGAACTGAATTGTTGGAATCAAGAAAACAGTCTGACACTCTGTTAATACAAGTTAGTGAAAAAGGTTGTGAGTTAACAGATTCCAAAACACAGGTTTCAAATTTGGAACAGATACTTGAAGAAAAAACCTCCAGGTTAGAAGAAATGACTGACCAGGCCATGAGTTTGAGTAAGACAAAGATGGACCTTGAAGCATGCTTGCAGTCAGCCCATGAAAAGGTAATTGCATTGAAGAGTGATCTTGCATCTAAAGATGAACTGATTTTAGAAAAGACTATAGAAAACAACTCTTTAAGAGACCAGATAAGTGTAATGGGTGTAGATGGTTTACAGAGGGTAAAGAATGGGGATCTTAAGCCCCACAGCTTAGAGAGGGAGGTGGGTATTTCAGAGACGCTGGTGTTGAAACCATGTGTGGATGGCCAGGTCCATGATGGGGCATCTTCTCAAGATGGGCTGGAGTCACAAGAAACTTCCAAGACTTCCATGCATCGAGAAAGTTCAGAACCAACCGACGGGACAACACCCCAGATCACTGTGCTACAAGGCCAGGTAACAAGTCTCCAAGAGCAAGTAAAAGTCTTACAGGCTGAAAAAGCAAGTCTTGAAGGAACTTTGAAGAAGAAAGAAAAGATCATCCAAGGAATGAACCTGAAACAAAAGAAAATAGCTGCCAGAGGGAAGCAGATGCAGACAGAGAAATCCAGAGAAGTCACCAGTCAACCTTCAGACAGATCCCAGACCTCTGGAATGGAACCTGTTCAAGTGGTGGAACAGATGACCAGATCTACAACTGAAGAATTATCAGCATCCTTTTTTGATGTGAACTCTAACTTAGATAGCAGTCACATGTCTGTGGAGGACCAAGGAGCAGACAAACGGACTGATCATTTGCAACAGCTTCTGAAAGAAAAGCAGTACCTGACAATTGAGCGGGACATGATGAAGGAGTTGTGCAGTGAGAAGGACGGGGAGATTGTGCAGCTTCAAACCAAGTACTATGATGCAGAATTCCATTGGAAAGAAGCGCTGTCCAAGAAAGATAGAGAAATCTCTGAGTTACGGCTGAAATTCTATGGACAGGAAAATAGTTCTCACCATTTAATGGATGACAAGACTGCCCTGGAGAAAGATCTAGAAGAGAGAACTTCAGAGTTGAAGTCCCTTTCGGAGGAGCTTGAGCACACTGAACAAGAGCTAGTTGCTGAGCAGGAGCAAGTTAAAAAGCTGACAGAACACATGGAACATCTTCACAATGAGCGATCCATACTATCCCAACAAGTGGAAGATTACATTAAGTACTGTGCTCAGCTACAAGACACAGTAACATTTTTACAACTAGAACAACAAAAAGAGAGCACCCAGGATCTTCAGACAGCACCCCAAGAAGACCCCAAAGGACTGGAAAGAGAAAACCAACGTCTCCTGTTAGAAGTCAGAAATCTTGAAGCTCAAAGGGACACCCTGGAGAAGAAAATTGAGATGCTGGAGATGGAGCATCATGACAGGAGTGAGCGCATGGAAGCTCTGGCTGCCAAGTGTTCTGACCTGGAACACAGTTTACAGGAAAAGGGAGAAGAGGTGGAACAGCTGAAAACAGCTTTAGTTGAAAAGGATCAGCAGAACCAGGTGATGGAGGCTGTCATGAAGAATATGATTCACGAGACGGAAGAAAGCCAGTCAACTGCTTCAGCACTGACAGTTAAAGTGGAGACATTGACAACTGAAAATTCGTCTTTGAATACTCAAATATCCAGTCTACAGAAGGTTTTAAAGAAGAAGGAGGCAAAGATTGCAGCTGTCAACCGGCAACTCAAAGAAAAGTCCAGAATTCCTGCTGATTGTGGTAGTTCATCAGAAACTGATTCATCTTTGCTTGGTTCCCAGCATCTAATGAGCAGTGTGGACACTCTCTCAGCATCCTTAAATGATGAGCATTTTCCAAAGGCAGGTGAAGAAACAACAGGTGCCTCTGTTCATAGTGAATTGAATCCAGAACTTTCACCTTTAGGAAAATCAAATCCTCAAACAGAAAGAATCCATGTTGAACTTTTGAATCGAGAGCAGCAGTTGTTGACAGTGCAAAATGACTTGGATTCCACCAAAAAACAGCTCAAGAAGAAAGAAGCCAAGATCCTAGCTTTGACTAAAAAGCTTAAAAGTGCAGAAACCGTGCCCTCTCCTGCTTCGACACCCAAAGCCTCGATGAGCAAATTGACTGAGACTGCTGAAGCACTTCAGGGCATTCCTAGTCGGTCTCACCCATCTGGTGCTTTTGATGTAGAAGAGCTGATCCGAGACCGCGAAAGGCTTGAGTTGTGTTTGAGAGATATTGAAGATTCCTTGCAGAGAGCAGAAGAAAGGAATGATGTGCTTGAACAGGATCTTGAAGAATGTGAGACACGATTTCAAAGAGCAGACAGAGACAGGGGGCAGTTTGAGGCTGATCTGCTGGATATTCAGGCTATGATTTATCAGCGTCCTAGACCCCAGTTCATGCATCTAGTAAACATCACTGATACAAAAGCCAGATTACACCAGGTGATTACAGAACGAGCCTCTGTTGGGAGCCATCTTGGTGAAACGCAGCAACATCTTCAAGACCTGCAATGGGAAAGAGACAGCTTGCGGGGCCACTTGGCAAAGGCTGAAGATTTTATTCAGTACTTGCAGACAGAAAAACAGGTCTTGGAAGACAAGTTGCAAACCCCAGTCCAAGATCAACAGGTGCAAGTTGATCAGCCTCAAAGTACTCCAGAGATAGAGATATCCCACCGTGACGAGCATCCGGAGTCAGAGCTACAGGAACAGTTGAATCACACACAGCAAGCCCTTCAGCAAATCCAAGCTGAAAATCTGAGTCTTAGGCAACACCTTCAAACATTATTTTCACAACAATCCATCCCATCAGAGGAACAGCATGAAGGGGAAGAACAAGCACAGGGGAAGAATTATCCAGATGTCAAACTAGAAGAAGAACAAGCTGAAATGGAATCCAAAATTAGAGAGCTAGAAGCAACAATTGATGTTTCTTCAAAACAGATAGCATTATTAACGTCACAACTTGGGCAGTCAGAAAAAGAGAAAGAGATACTGGAAGGCCGTCTTAATGAGGTTCGCCAAGACCTGGCTGAAGCTGATAACTATTACCAGCGTCTTCACAAAGACCTCACAGAACAATGTCAGCAACTGGAAGAACATGCTGCGGAAGTTCGCCAAGAAAATAATGTAGTTATCACCCAGAAATCTTCCATGGAACAAGAAATGCTGAAGGTGACAGAAAACATTGCTACTCTAGAAGCGTCTGTTAAAAAGGCTGTCCATGAAAAAGAACTAGCAGAAAAGCAGGCAGCTGCCATGGAGAAAGAGGTGATTTCTCAACAAACCAGAGCAGAAAAGCTTCTGAAACTTCTGCGAGAAAAGGACTCGTCTGAAGCATCCAGTGCAGAAACTGTGACCTATCTCCAGTCAGAAGTGCAAAGTCTTCAAGGTGAGAGAGAGTCCCTTTATCACACTGTGACTTCTTTGCAAGAACTGGAAGGCAGGGCCAGACAAGAAGCTGAGGTCTACAAGTCACAACTGACTTCTTTGTCTCAAGACTTGCACAGTAAAGGGGAGAGGATATCGCTTCTTGAGGACCAAGTCAGCATGATGGAACAGAATATAGCATCTAGAAATGAAGACTTCCTAGTTTTGGAACAGATGCTGTCTAACTTGAAAAATGAACTGTGGGTGAAAACAGAAGTAGCAGAAAAGGCTGAAGCTGATTTAACTGTCACTGTCAAAGACAATACACAGCTTCAAGAACAGCTTAAAAGCTGTGCTGACCAACAGTCAGAAATAGATAAACAGTTATCTGCTGTGACAAAGGCCAATGAAAAGCTGACAAGTACTGTTGACAAATTAAATGCTCAGTGGCAGCAGGACCAGAATCAGATCTTCAGCCTGGAACAACAGTTAGCAACGTTATCAGACCAGCACAGGCAGGAGGCCGACTTAAGGCAGAACCTGGGGAAGCAGTTGAACATAGCTCAGCAGCAACTGGCAGACCATGCAGTTCAAGATGAGCAGCATGATCAGCAAATGGCAGACACCATGAAGACTCAGCAGCAAAAGCTTTCTGACTCTGCTGAACAGATAAGACAACATCAAGATGCTGAGCAGCAACTGAAAGATGCTATTGCTCTGCTACAGCAAAAGCTTACAGATTCAGCAGATCAGATCCAGCAGTACCAGATGGTCAACCAACAACTTGAAGACAGTGTGAAACACCTGGAACACCAGCTTAAGGACTCAAGGGAGCAGTTAAGTCAACAGCAAAGTTTCAGACAGAAACTTGAAGACAGTGTCATAACATTTGAAACACAAGTTATGCATTTGGAGCAGCAGCTGAAGGATTCCTCTTTATCACAGGAAAAGTCTGAGGAACAATTAGCCACTGCTGAAAAAGAGGTACGGACGCTCAGAGAGGAAATGTCCACTTTGTCAACCAACAGATCAGAACTACAAGTACACAACACAGATCTACAACAACAACTTGCAGCAGCTAAACAGGACCTGAATGTAACTGCAGAAAGACTGAGAATGACAGAATTAACAGCTACCCAGACTGTGACCACTCAGCACCAACATCATCCCCAAGAAGGTGCTAGTCCGCAGCACACTGGGAGTGACAGCATGCAAACACTGAATGCAAGGATGACAGAATTGCAGAAGACTGTCAGAAAGAAGGATGCCAAAGTGGTGTCTTTAAGTAAGCAGCTGGAGAGGAGCAAGAAAGAAATATCTGATTTGTCAAAGCAGCTCAGTGAAGTGACAGAAGAGCTGCACTCCAGACAGACTACGTCAGCACCCCAAACCACTGCACATGACACATTCAACAACAGCACATCCATCACAGAATACTTCACACCAGTTCAAACCCCAACTCTAGGCGCTCAGTTTTCAACCCCAACACAAAACCCACAGCAGACACTTGCAGTCTTCGAAGAGGCTTTTGACTCCCAGACACCGCTGAGCACCAGCCAGACAGCAACAGGTGGAGGCCATCCACACAGACATTCCTCTGATGTGGCCCTCAGTCAACTGAGACCGCAGTTAACAGAGAGAGAAAGTCACGTAAGATCATCACGGGACTGTGTATTCAACTGTATTATCGATCTGAGTTATTTATGCTAACAGATTTGCTATGATCCTGCATTGCTCACTAACCCTCCATGACCATTCTACTTGCTGTTTTGAATGCTGAATGAAGAACCAACCATAACTGTGTTTGGTTTCGTGTTCAACTTTATCCGTTAAATTAAGCAAGGAAGAAGTTGATTGGATCATGGTTGTTTTGACTTGTAATTATTTGAGTTGTGACTTGGGATGATTTGAGTTCCATGTCATCCTCTCATTATTTCTGCATGTCTGCATGCTGATATATGGCTCTAATCAGTTTGTCAATTCTCAAATGCAATCTGCCACGTCCAGGTAATGATTGATTATAAAGGCTTTGCCTGCTGTTGCAGTTACCAAGCACAGTTGTCATTTGCTTTGTTCTGTTGTCATGTTTCTTCAGTTGGGCATACAGGTAATGTGCTTTTAAACCACTGCTAGTGTTATAAACCTGGATCAAATAGAAGGCACTGCTGCAAACATGGCCTGTCATTAAATTGGACTGGATTTGTAACTGTGTGTGGGGTCTAATGGGAGCTACCAGAAATGTATGTTAAGCATTAAATATGGCAACAAGTCAAAGCAAGTCACTGACTGTTGCTTGTGGCTGCATTCAGAAGACGAGTGGGTAGTAGCAGTATGTTACTAGTAGTTTTCTCTGTAGACAGAAGGTTTTAGAACATTGTCTAACACATGCTTTCAGTCCATTTTTTTTCTGATAATGGTGCTGAAGACTAATGACAGTTATGCGCTGTAGATCATGAATGTAAACCCAAAGGATTATAGGGGCAGTGTAGTGGAATTGTTATGTGACTGATTTCTGATTAAATTATTTCAATATTATGGGAAAATCACAGCCAAAAGTCGTCACAGTTTTAAATTTGTCTCCAGACTAAGATTAAAAAAATTAGTATTGATCTGTAGGATCTCAGATCTTTCCCTTTGAAAGAAATGAAAGGAAGTGAAGCTATCTTAGAGTGTTTATGAAGGGTGTAGAAATTACGCTGATAGGTTCTGAAATTCCTTGTTGGTTAATGTACCGATAAAGGAAAAATAAAGTGGGTAGGAATGATTAGGTCTGTCCACACAGTATGAACTCCTTGGTTTGATGCTTCAGTAACTGCAGACTTGCCACTCAGGCTTGGCAAAGTAAAGACTTATTAATTTGAGAAGTAGGCTGAAAATATGTTTATTTGAACAGGATAACAGGATAACAACTTTATTTGTCCAAAAAGTTGGAAAATTCATTTTCGACAGCACAGCAACTATATGCCAGGACAACACACACACACACACACACACACACACACACACACACACACACACACACACA
>SDAX010001864.1:11292-21523 GCA_004193615.1 Conus consors
TGTTTATTATCAAAGCTAAGTGTATTTTGGTTATTTTGTTCGTGTGTTTTTCATCCAATGAAGACCTGAGAGGTCGAAACGCATTGTGTTTTGTCTTGTGACTCGTTCGTCCACGCTTCTCTGGGCGGTTCGCTAACATTTATTTAAGATTTGTTTAGATTTCCGCCTGCAGTTGTCTCATTTTGCAACTAGATGTGTCATTTTAGCCTATTACTAAAATAAGAACGGTTTTAAGAGGCAAATCTGTGTGATGGTTGATCAAGATTCATAACTCTAGCCTTAGATTGTGGGCCGAAAAAGACCCAAACTCGTTATTCAGGCATATAATTAGTTTCATCATTGGAGCCAAATCCTTGTTCTTTCATGTCAGCCTCCATAACAATATGGACTACACATGCAACGAGTTTAATATGTTTATCTTCAGAAATAAACAATGTCAGCAAAAAGTATCCTTCACCTCACTTCGTGGCTCAAAGAAGAACCATACAGTAATAACAGGTGGTTAAAATCTCATACTTTTATTATGTCAGTAATAATCATCAACACTATGGTTTGTGAGTCAAGAAAGAGCTGGTTTATCCTACTTTATGTTTTGTGAATCAAAAGGGACCTACATCTTCAAAAAGATATCACAGTTCATACTTCTTCAAAGGATCCCTGTGCTTCATTAGCTGAAAAAAGACCCATGTTTTCACGGATGCCGGATAATACGTATCTCTTTTATGGCTTCTGTTGTCAGTCAAGGTGTTCTGTACATCTTCTGTACAGCTGTATATCTGGGACTCTCACACTTTCTGCCCCTTGTACACAGGCAGTATAGGTGGTGGTGGTTCTCGATTTTGATAACAAAACTACAAAAATATCTATAGTATGTGCAGTTTTTTTTCATACAATCACTGAATTTCTTCTTCTTCTTTTTCAGATATTTTTCATACTTCAATGACCAGTTCAACATCTTCAGGTGGTGTTGAGCTTATTTGGTCTTGGTGTTCTTTCATGTGAAAAACCTACAACTCATTTGTCATTTACTTGTACTCCTGCAAATTTGTTATTTTGTACTGCTGTCTCTCCTGCTCCCTCTTTCTCACATGTACACACACCGAATCACTCACTCACACACATACCTCAAACACATACACACACACACACACACACACACACAAAGAAAGAGACAGAGAAAAAAAAAAAACAGTAGAGCAAAACTCACATGCTTCTGTTCGTCATGTGCACAGGCGTACGTGTCCGTACCCTATCCTTATTGTTTGTGTGCCGTATGCGCTCTTCCAACACAGAGTAGGCAGCGATGATTAGGGACAAAACAGCAGCTTTTATGCTGAGTGCATGCAGCAGTACAGTAACTTACATAATTTGTTTACAGAGAAAGGGCAGCAATGTGATAATTTTCACCCAGTAAGTATACGGAAAGGTGGGGAGTGAGACTTTCATCAGTACAACAGTCTGGGGTAAGTTTCATCTCCATGGTACACCTGTGGTGGTTCGCTAAATGAACAGTCCAGCTTAACTTTTCATCCAGTTCAAAAGGCAAAGAAAAGTCATTTCTTACAAGCATGGGTGAATGTTTTAACACAGCATGCAAAAGTTAGAGTAATGCATGACGAAGGTTAAAAAGGAAAAAAGTCATGGCTTACATACCCTAATGACCCATTAAACACAAATGCACAGTTAAGATCATGAACAAAAACCAAGCAAACAAAATAAACTTTATTACACCTGTAAGACAAACACCCGCATTACAATATTCACAAACACTTGTTTCAAAGTAAGTAAATAAAAATTACAAACACATTTTTTTACATGATGCCATTCTATAACTTTGTCTTCTTTCAGAGATTATTCACAAAATCATGCAGGAGAAAGACCAACTAAAAATAGGACGGATTTTCTTGTTTGTACTTTCAAAGCATTTAACTCAGCATCAAATATCACATAAAGATGATTATTCACCTGAAGTTCTTGTGCAACTGTTGATGTATTCTCTATACATAACACTGCAGAAGATACGTCATGCACCCACTGTCTGTTGCCCAGTAAACTCTATCCCCACCTACTTTTGCATTGAAATTTCTTACTTCTTTTATCAATATGAAACCTGATCCATTCATCACAACAGATCTGATAATAAATGATTATAAGGCTCATGGATTTGAATGATAGTATTCAGGTGCTGTATTGGGATATCAAAGTTTATAGCTAAAAACATTTCCATGGAGGTAAGTACTGAGGCACCAAAGTTTATGGCGTAGAAAAAATTCTGATAGAACACTGCTGACAGAATGAAAAAGTAGTCATACACAGCCCTCTGCTGTCAAATACATTAAACAAATTTTGACAACAGGAAAGTCCCTACTGACTACTGTTTATTCAAATTCATATATTTATTCACAACTTGCTTATTATGAATCTCAAACAAGCCAACAGTATTTGTCCTACACAATGAGCTTATTCAAACATTGGCAAACTGAATTTCACCTTTCCTTTGTTGTCAAACTACAGCATTTGTATAGAATTGTTGACCATACTTGCTTTATATGCAAATGAGTAATTACTGTTACTATAATAATAAATAAATCTGTCACGAAACCTCGTTCTACCCTATCACTTCAACTATGGATATGTATATCCCATGAGTCTTGATTTCAGCTTGTCCGGATCCAAATCACAACGCTTCATCTCTCCTCTGGCAGTCCACTTATAACAAGGGGTCATTTTTCAAACAGTGGAGTTGAGATTGAAGAGGATGGACTTGAGGTTGAGAGCCAGGAAAGCATTGTCATTGCCACAGCCTCTCAGCAGTTCCTGAATGATGGTGACAATGGTGTAGACCTCAAAGAATTTTTTGTTACTCCTGCAACAAAGATGCACAAACTTTCTGATGTTTTGTTCATAACAGGTGGTGTAAACTTGATAAACAATACCACCAAGTGTCAGATACTTATGTTGTTTTACTGATATAAAGCATATCATCATACAATAATGCTTAACTTTTATTGTCTGTTACAATCACTGTTCCAGTTTTCTTCTTCTTGAAAAAAAAAAAAAAGAGTGATTTTAAACTGATCAGTGTTGATTGAAGTCCATTTTAAGAGATCTCTTTTCATTGATATCTTCTTGATTGTAATCCCTACACTGATTGTAACCCACACTTCCTGGTTACTAAATTTACCTAAATGAATAACATCTTCATTATTATAACTGGCACAAGCTGCAAAAATAATTACAACAAAAAACATACAAAACAGCTCTTCCAATTCATCAGAAACCAGAATAAACACAGCTTCATCACTGTTTACACACACATACATACACACCTCTCTCTCTCTCTCCCTCACAAGACTGCAAAATGAATAAGTAAATGAATCTGTCAATAAACATTTTTAAATAGCAGCAGGTTTCTGAGTTCCAACTGACCCACCTGATCTTGGATAACTTCTGCAGAATGATGCTGAGTCTCTCCATGATTTTGGGTTCTGACAGCGGGGTGCGGATCACCATGGCAGCAGTGCGGAAAAAGGCCTCATTGCTGCAGCTGTCCAGAAAGGCAGACTGGAAAGGAGAGTCGGTTGACATCTGCAGGAGAATGTCCACAGCTGTTCCAATGAAAGCCTGTAAAAGGTCAAACACGACACATCAAGTCTTTCAGAGATATCTCTCTCTTTGTTACAAATTTCCTGTTTGAAAGAACAACTGAGACAAGAACAATGTAACAGCAAAACAGAAGCACTGACATCTGAATGTGCTGTAATCCTACATTTAAGGAATCTTACATCAGCATGGTCTTTTCCTTTTTCAAACGTATGTTTACTTGGTCAAACTTTGTAATAAAAGCCCACACATGTGTGATTACTTTTTCTTTCCTATTTTGCTCTCACATTCCATACCACTTCGATGGTATCGCTCTTACACCGTTCATTCGGGTTCCTAATTTAAAGCCAAACTCCAGTTTGTCCTGTTGCAGCCCTGACACCAATAATCCCTGAGGTGCAATATGTGGTAATATGAGGCAATGCATTAGAGGAGACTTTGATGGTGTTCACTGGTGTCTGTTCTGATCCAATGTATGCAGGTCACCGCCTTTTGATTGCTAGTATCCTGCTGAACCCTAACGGATGAAAATAACTGCTGAGTCATGGAGCTAATATGAGTGAGGATCCCTCCATCCAACACCAAAGTGCAGAAATTTGCCATTATCAATTATCTCACATGGGCGCATCAAGGGAACAGACGTGGAGATGAAGTAAAAACCGAGATCAAAAGAAGAGCAGAAAAGGAAGGGCCACAGAATCAAAGACTTTTTAAAATCTTGATCGATGACAATGAAGATGATGGTATGGAGTTCTATTCTTGAAGCTTCAAATGATGGGCATGCCCATGAGGTTTTTCACATGAAATTTATCACATTGCACGTCAGATACCAACCTCATGTACCAGGCTGTAGCATGTCTATTGCAAAAGAGCCAAGATGGGGTTGGTCCTTCTCTCTACCACTTAATCTTGTGAAATAACAGATGTTGAAAAATCATGCCTTTCCACGCAACCACAGTTCATCCTGAGACATGATAAGTTTTCAATTTTGGAATCGAAACAAACAACAAGAGCTGTAGTCCGGATTAGCGGAAGAGAGTAGTGTCCCTTTACTTCACTGTAAATGTTGGACAGGTACACACAGTGTCCTGTGCATATTGTAATGTGCAATCGTCAGGAAGAAAAAAGCCATGAAAAGCGAAGCGAAGATTAGTCGTGTCACAAACCTGCATGAACAAGGATTTTTTCCTTTCATTTTTTTCATATATGCATAGATAGACAGAGAAATCTACAGATACGTTAATTGATTGATTGATAGATACATACACAGACAGATAGATAAATATAAAAGATACGTAAACAGATTTTTCAAAACATGGCAAATTAAACAATGTGTGCAAGTATTACAATAAGAAATCTTCCTTCAGAATGACAGTGTCCTCCAAGCAAAAAGTATAATTACTATCATGGTGCTTACTCCTAATGACTGATTTAACTGCATGAAAGCCCGAGATATTAAGCCTTTGCTTTTTGCTTGAACAAATTCATGGTATACTGCTAACGACTGGTTAAAACTACATGAAAGTTACAAATCATGAACCTAAAGTTTGTATCATGCCTTTGTTCTCTGTCCCCTCATTTTCAGCTGCCAGATGACATCTGTCCCATGGAGACTTGTTAAAAAAAAATAATCTGAAACTCTGACCCTGGTTAGAGATCAGATTTCTACATTCATTCTTCACTGTTGGTGGACAAAAACCAATAATAAAAGTTAGACAGCAGCCTCTGAATGTCCTCTAATACAGCATAATCCTCACCTTGTTGGTGGGTTTGAGGAAATGAGTGATGACTGGGGTAGCCTGGTAGTAGAGGAATAGCTCTTTGGACACCTCAGACTTCAGCTCCACTTTCAGCACATCAAAGGCATGAGCCAGGATGTCCGCTGCACACAGCATTATTTCACTCTCTCTGCAAGTGCATTCCAGTAGCATTAACGTCAATGAAAATGGTCAAATTGGTTCAATATCACCAGCTTTTCCACATAACAAGATAGACAAAGAAAGGCTTTGACAACCAGCTGCCATGGCGCAGTATTAGCATTGCAGATTCCTGCCTGAAAAGTTGTGGGTTGTATCGTTATCAGAGCCTTTTTTTTTTTTTTTTTTTTGGTGGGACTTTTCTGCCCTTACCCAGAGCTGACTTTGTTATGGACTCACTTGGGAAGCCTGCATCTGGACAGTCAAGCTTCCTTCACTTCATGGATGTGTTTTTGAGACCATTGCTCAGTTTCCTGACCAACACTGCAGGTGTCTGTATTTCTTTGGGCCTGGTTGATGCTGGGATATATTAAGAAAGCAAGCACAGGCTACGACCCTGTAATGCAGTCTCAGACTGGCATAGAACTCCACAGCATCACTTTTATCATCCTTTTGATCAGAATGAAAAACTCTTGGTTTGGAAAAAAAAAGGCTTTAGTACAACAAACTTCAACACAGCTGGCTGGCAGTGAATTTACTTACAGCTAAACAAGCATCAAAAAACCTTTTCTTCCTTCCATCCCAGATAAAGTATTCCTTTTAATATCAATTCAATTTATATTGTTTATAGTCCAGCCAACTGTAAGGATCCATATCTGGGCTGTCACCTCATCAAACCAATTCTCTTCCTCTAAGACAAAAAACACACACACATGAAACTCAAAAGTTCACTTAGTCTTATCATTGTATCTCCAATAACAAAGGTAAACAAACCACCACTCAACTCTTCAAGAAAAAAAAACATAGTCAAGCTACATATACCTAAAAAGATGGCACACATGCATACGATTACTCTGTACTCTGGCTTAAGCAAGACAGTTGGCCAACACATCTGTGCCTTCAATGTGTGCTCTTCATTCTTATTCAAAATAAGCTTTTTTCCACAGGCAACAGTGAATATTTCTCTTCTTTCATAACTTACATTTCTCACACCAAAGCAAAACAATCATGCAGTGCAAAAAGTGCTTAATTTCAGTATGCTGTGATTTAACTGTTTCCAGTAAATGGAAGAATTCTGAGTGTTATCTCTGTCTGCACTGACCTTGCGACAGAGTTTTCAGAATGATGAAACATGACAGGAGTCGCACATGCTGATTATGACTGCGTAAGAAAAGGGCATCCCGTGGAGCATCCCCTGTAGAGTCGCCTGTCCCTGGTGCTAGTGCTGTGGCGCTACCAGTCATGCCATCTTCTACTCCTCGTAGCCAGCGAGGCCGATATATTTCCTCACCTAATCGCCGCAGTGTAGACGATAAGCTGGCTTTCTGAGAATTCAAACATTCATTCACAAAAGTAGGCTTGGTGTGAAAAGCACAAAATCTGTATCAGAAGCTAAATTAGTGAAAAGACAAGAGTGTCCCCAGACTGACTAAAGCACATGCACGTACATATACATGTATATTTACAAACTTGAGCAAAGCTTGCAACCGAGTTAGTCCTTACTACTAAATTTAAATCACCAGTGCACTTTACCTAAGCAAATTAGCATGTAACTCTTTCACAAAACTTCCTTTTGGTTCCAATAGCTGTTTAATCAGCAAATTATCATTTATTTCTTATTTGCATTCTCTGTAAACTTCGAAACGGCAGCAAAATCAATAATCTTTGTCTCTTTTCTTCTATTAAATGTTAACAATTGTACTGCTAACTTTAAGTGGTTTTATAATCACTTGAAAATCACACCATTCATTTACATTCTGTGTAATGTTTCTAGATCCATTTTCATTCTGCATAATGTTACTATCTTTCTGATTTCCTTGTAACCTGTTTTATCAAATGTATCCCCAAGTAATGGTCACAAGTAAGAGCTACCGCCATTTACCTGCAAACTGATCTCTTTGTCCAACAGTAAGGAACAATGATTGATGACTCACCTGTTGATGATGCCTTAGTCTATCAGCAGAGAGCATTAGATGATATATGCTAACTGTGCCCTGAACTTTTAGTAAAGAACAATAGATGATGATTCACGTACAGACTGGCGCCTTCATTCATCAGCAGAAGAGAGCAGCTTGTGAAGACAATGTTGGATTGTGCCTTACTCCATCAGCAGAAGAGAGCAATAAATGAAGACATATCAGTTGACTGAATCCTACCCTATTAGCAGATCAGAGCAATAGGTGAAGACACGCATAAATGGTGCCTAACACCTTCAGAACAGAGAGAGCGCAGTAGCTGAAGATATACCTGTTGACTGGTGCTTTATTCTACCAGCAGAAGAGAGAGCAAGACCTGAAGAGGTTCCTGTTGACTGGATCCTTACTAAATCAGCAGCAGCCAGCAGCAGATGAAGACTCTCCACCAAAATGGCCCTTTACTCCATTAGCAGAAGACAGCAACAGACACAGACATACCTGATTGATGTCCTTCTCTATCAGCAGAACAGTTTCAGAAGATGGGCCTGCTGACTGGTGCCTAACTCGACCAGTGAGAGAAAGCAATGGATGAAGACATACAGGTCTACTGCTGCTTCACTCTACCAGTAGAAGAAAGCAGTGGATAAAAATATACATGCTGACGTGTGCTTTGCTCTATCTGCAGGAGAGAGCCATAGATGAAGGTATGTTCACTGATGCCTTTCTCTATCAGTATGAGAGAGCAGTATATGAAGGCACTATTGCCTTCCTCTAGCAAATAATGATATGCTTGTTGACCGAGACCTTCCTCTTTATAAGAAGTACACATACCTGTTGACTGGCGCCTTACACTGTAAGAAGCTGAGCAGTACATAAAGGCATGCCTGTTGACTTGTGCCTTGCTCTGTACGAAGCAAAGAGCAGTACATCACATACCTGTTGTACCTGTGGGCTGGTGCCTTGCTCTGTACGAAGCAAAGAGCAGTACATCACATACCTGTTGTACCTGTGGACTTGTGCCTTGCACTGTACGAAGCAAAGAGCAGTACATCACATACCTGTTGTACCTGTGGACTTGTGCCTTGCACTGTACGAAGCAAAGAGCAGTACATCACATACCTGTTGACTGGTGCCTTGCTTTGTACGAAGCAAAGAGCAGTACATCACATACCTGTTGACTGGTGCCTTGCTCTGTACGAAGCAAAGAGCAGTACATCACATACCTGTTGTACCTGTGGACTTGTGCCTTGCTCTGTATGAAGCAAAGAGCAGTACATCACATACCTGTTGACTGGTGCCTTGCTCTATCAACAGCAGAGACCAGTAGATAAACTGTAGGCAAGGAAGGGAACGCTTGACGCTACCCAGCTGACTCTCTCGCAGAATCTCCACAAAAGATGGAAGAAGCTGCACACAGTTGACCATTTGACAGGATACTGAATGATCATACTGCCGGAAAAAAGGTTACACACATAGACCAAATTATTTTGTGGTCTATTTCTGAAGACAGTCTAGACTACACACAACTAACAGGATTTTAATGAAAACTCTGTACATTCTAAGTCATTGTGATCCACACTCACAATTCTGACTAAAAACATGGCTCATTAAACTTTGACTGAAAAGAAAACATGTTTTTGAATCAAGCACTCATATCTCTCCATGAGAACTTGGCCCAAAGGGGCAAAAATCTTTACAAACCACAACAATGTTAGAGAACAATCATAAGCCAGGAAACCAATTTGAGATGATTAAAATGCTACCTTGAGCACTTTGTCCTGCAAGAAGTCAGCAGCAGAGAATCGTTCTGATGGGTGTGTTGGCTGGTCTGTAATAGACTGACGAAGATGAGCCTCACACACCCACTCCAGTAACACTGACAGCATGTCGTAGACTGGACTACGTAGTGCCTGAACAGAATGAAATACATTTCTTCAGACCCTTGCAGGAACACTATGCTTTGTGCCACCATTCAGACACAAATGAGCTTCTCAAGTTGTGGAAAGGCAACTGAGACAAGGTCAGATGATGAGAACAAAAAAAAAACCCTCCCCACTTGCATTCTACAAAAGTATTTCAGATATGTTGAGAAAGTAAATGTTTTGTGTGACACTGATACTGCTCCTTGTGTTCATGATTATCCTAAACGGAATCAGCTTATGTGGACCTCTTTTTCATACGCAGTAATCTAAAACAAAATTTTTTTATTATGTTGAGCTTTGCCAAACTGCTGTTGTCCAGGGTTTCACTAGCAATTATATGAAGAGTCTCAGTCTTCAGTCTCTTCAAAGATGAGATTGTGCGCTATATTCATTTTGTTAATCAGCTACTAAAATCAATGTCAGGTTTGACAAACATAAAAAAAAAAGATCTTTGATTGTGCGCTATATTCATTTTGTTAATCAGCTACTAAAATCAATGTCAGGTTTGACAAACATAAAAAAAAAGGTTCTTTTCCTGATGTTTTTAACTCATCAGCCCAGTATCACCAAAGAGTAGCTGTTCATTATTAACTTGACAACTGACACTCCTAGTCCTCTGAAAACTATCCTCTACCTTTTTCTTCCAGATGTATTGTTGAATGCAAAGATTTAGGAATCACTGATCCCTTCATATCTCTTTACTCATGCTGTTTGCAAGGAAGGATTTATGCAACATATGCATTTACTTAAACTCTTTAACCTGTACTTGTGTGTGAGCACACACGCACCCATGTATGTAACATGTTTATGGCAGCTGACTTTATGTAAATGTGCATGAGAGAGAGAGAGAGACAGAAAGAGAGAGAGTGTGTGT
>SDAX010001911.1:10773-25236 GCA_004193615.1 Conus consors
CATACACTCATGTATACACACACACACACACACACACACACACACACGCACACACCCATGTGCGTGCAACTGCATTGCATACATTTGCTCACACGTGCATGCTGAGATGCACATACGTACGCATGAAAGATGTATACTTGAAGTATTCTTTGGTTTAACTGTGAAATACTTGTCAACTGGATTTTTTTTTTCGATCTGGTTTTCTGTGCCACTCCAGTGGCATAACCCCCCACACTGTTCATTCCAGCTCCCCATCCACAGTCAGTCTCTGGCTTGTTCCCTCGCAGCATTAGCACTGGCAGTCTGAAGGAAGAGTCAGTGCCAAGTCAGCGTGAGGCAACCCACTAGAGGAGACGCTGCTCAGCTGCCGAGTCACTTCAGTAGTGTGCAGTGATGCCTTATGTGTTCCAACATATGGAGGAGACCATCTTCTGAGCCCCATACTAACGGCAATATTTGCTTAGTCATAGAACAGGCTGAGAAGTGTTGCAAGTTCAGCTCTGGGTAGGAGCTGGTTACGGGCTAAAAAATCCTACAGTTATAAATATCTGTAACGGGAGTTGAACCCGTGAATCTGTGACGCTAACCACTGTGCCACGGTGGCTAAGCTTTTTTTTTTTTAGTTAGCTTTTAATATTATATCATCTAACATCATGTTGCCATGATTGTTTTCTATATTAACAGTGTGGTTTATACATCTATGATCTATTTTCACGTAACAATTTGTTTTTTTGTTATGAAAAGAAAAAGGCCAGTGGAAATAAAATTTTGTTGCATTAAAAAAAAAAAAGGCAACAGAAGCAAAAAGGAAAAAATCCTTTGACAAGCTGATATTATTATGCAAGTTAATGAGCATCAAGAACACAAAAGAAAAAGCTGACAAGTAACAATAAACAGTATAAATCAGGTCATTCTGTTTTTGATCTACCTGAACACAATATTAAAAAAAGGAAACAGAAGCCTTTGACAAGCTGATATTATTGCACAAGTTAATGTGCATCAAGGACACAAAAGAAAAAACTGAGAAGTAAGTTAATGAACAGTATAAATTGGGTCATTTTGTTTTTGAACAAGCTGACAGAGTTTAAACAAAGCAACAAAAGATTTCACAGTGAAAAGCAAACAAAACAAATAAAATTCCAAAATTAAGAGACAAGTCCAGTTCTGTCCAATGTACACATAAATGGCAAGAAAAAAAAATCCACTGATGTCAAAACGAAGTCGACAGATTTCATTTCTGTTGCTGGTATGTAGATCGATTTTGTGTCAGTTCCTGGCTTTTCTGCATTTTGTAAATTAATGCTTTAATGCCACCTTTACATTTAAGTTATTAATTTCTGTTTTTAATAATTTTGAGGAAAGTTTATTTTCTTTCATTCTCCTTACATCTTTTTGAAAATTTTGTTTGTGATTGGTAATAAGCTAACTTGATCTTGATAAAACAATTACAATGAACAAATTATAACAGAATACATGATAGTATATTCCACAATACACCATGTCTGGATCTAGCGACATGTTAAATTGTTCTTGTTTGTTTGCAAGTGTTTTTTTTTAAAATCTAAATCGTTATTATTCAGTGTGAACATGTGTGTGTGCGCATATGCGTGTGTGTGGGTGCGCGCATGTGTGTATGTGCATGCACGTGCATACATGTGTGTGTGTATGCATACATAATATGTATGCATGCATGTGTGTGTGTAATATGTAACTAGTTTTGAATGGATGTTTTCAGTGTCCTCATTTTTTTCTCAATCAATTTTTCAAATGAGTGGACATTCATACTCTGTATCTCTCTCTCTCTCATACTCACTCACACACATGCAAACTCTCTCTGTCTCTCTCTTTTCACTCTCACTTTCTCTCTCTCTCACCCATGGGGACTGGAGAAGTGGAAGAGAGAGAAAGATCAGAACCATGAGACCTAGGTTAAGCACATGAAGGAACAAAATTCTAGGTAAGTCTTATCCCTCAGGACAGAATCAGAAATGGAGGATAGTGAGAGGGGGTGAGCAGAGTGCATGCTTACACATACATGCTCGCACGTATCCACACACAAAACACTTGATGTGGCAGCATGTGAAAAAGTGTCATAAACTCAATACTGATCATTCAAACTACATGTACTCATATTCACACAATCGTATGTACAAAAAATAGCCATGCATGCACCATCAGACTCCATTTTACATTTACACAGAATAGACCAGAACATAGTATGTACAGACATTGTGATGGATCACACATACAGGGATGCATTCCTGCCACTGTCTTGCCACAACCAGACATGCTTGAGGTGCTGTCAATAGCCTTCTCATTTTCACCCATTAATGGCGATTAATTCATGTATGATATTTGACTAAGTCGGGCATAATATTCATTAAATTTACTCACCAATGAATGCAACTACTTGTATAGTAGAAAGTTAGTTGAAACCAGGAATATTGGTTGACTTGAATTAAAAAATTCACCCATTGATGGTGATTAATTCATGCATGATATTCGACTAAATCAAGCATGATATTCATAAAATTTACTCACCAGTGAATGCAACTACTTGTGTAGTAGAAAGTTGGTTGAAACCAGAACTATTGGTTGACTTGAATTAAAAAATCTTTTTTTTTGCCTAGAGTGTTATAAACATTCAGTCCATACTTCAGTTTGCATTGTAACAGGGATTTACAGGTAAAAAAGAAAAAGACAAAAAGATTGAGTCAGCGATACTTTATAATAAGCTATGGCATCATTCATTGGATAATGGAAAACCCATCTAGCCCTGATACTTTTAACCTTTTTATTTGCAGTGGAGAAATTTGTTAAATTTTGAAGTTCTTTGTTTTAAAAAACACAAAAAGTAATATAGATCCACTGGACATTTATACCTATCTATATTTTACTGTTTTGTGCAGCATTTTCAATCGGTTGTTTATTGTCAGTCTGAGGTGCTACAACATCATAGCCTGTGACTCCTAATCCCTAGTCCGTGACTCCTTACCCCTGGGCCATGACTGTGAGCTCACCCTCTAATAAAAGTGATGCTCTTGTAGACAATAAACTTTCATCAGGACAAACTTCCTGCACATTGTTCAGTTCACTGCTATCACCAGACATCTGTTTGTCAGACACTTATTGCAAGGAATATTGAATCAAAACTTTTGAACATCCCCAAAATTCAGCCTTCACGCATCTGCTCATCATCTTTAAAAAAAAAAAAAAAAAAAGAAGGGTCAGAAAACGGAAAGAAAGACAAATAAATTTTAAAACTTCTGAAACACACATGGGAGTAGCTAACTGCAAAAGTGTGAGCATAAATTTAAAGGAGTCAAAAGTCGTGTAATTGGTCATGTGGGGATGATGCTTGGATAATTAATTGTAGAGCAGTGACCAGTGAATTAGCCAAATTGTTTATAGGCACCAGTCAAAGCTGTTGTTTTCCTATCTGCATTAAAGAAGAATTAATTTTGATGGCTCTGGTAGCCTATCATTTGAATGTTCTGGTTGGCAAGTGATGGAACATGACAAACAAGATTTTCTTGAATAGATTGGATAATAGGCTACAACTTCAAGGGGTCTTCCACAGCTAACATGTTGTTAATGGTTTCAGGTCAGGGACTGTGTGCCTCGATGTCATCAACCAAGCCTGGACTGCACTTTATGGTAAGCTTTTTCTTAAATCTAGATAGATAAAGTAGATAATTAGGTTAGTGCCGGTGAATTATAATGGTCTATGTGAGTGAGTCAGTTGATGTGTTTTTCTTCAGCTAGATGTTTTACATAATAAACTTGTACATTTTTATATCGTCACTTTTTCAGAGGCCCAATTTTGAATTGGGCGGAGCTTGATATTTATAAAACAAAGCAATGAAATGAATGTTGTTGGCCATATGATCAGATTTGTTGTATGAATCTTCACACACACACTCTCTCTCTCTCTCTGGCTGTTTATTTGTTTTGATATTTATGTTGTATTATACAGTGTTTATTTGTTCACAATTTTACCACTTGGAGAAAAAGCACTTCTTGATCATTTTTCTTGCTGTATTTTTAGAGGAATGGAGAAGATGAGATAAAATAGAGATTCAGTTCACAGAATTAGTCAGGAAAAAGAAAATGAGAATGATTAGAGTGGGAGAGAACAAGACTTTGTTTTTGGTGCATAGAAGTTTGTGTGCATTTAAAAGAAACAGGGCTCCCACTTCTTGTGAATGCAACAGAATGTAAAAATGAGGATCCATGTGAAAAAGATTTCCATGAAAGAAGTCAGCAGAGAAGAAAAAAGTGGTAATGAAATCTGTAGAGTGCTCGTCTGGTTTTATGGTGCATTGGCAGACAGCACTAACGTCACAAAATCTCATGTCGACTGCTTTGTGAGAGCGGACAGTCACCATTTGGTCTCCCCAGTTAAAGCTGAATGAAGTTAAGCTCTGACTTTGGGCATTGGCAAGATGCTGCATAAAGTAAGAGAGATTGATAAAACTGTACAAACAACTGGTTATGGTTGAACCCAAAACACCAGATTGATGCTGGATGCAACATCTTTAGAGCAAGTTTAATTTTATGTGTGTGTGTGTGCGAGGGGGGTAGCATGCCATCCAGACACACCTAGGATATCGGCAATGCTTGCCTTTCTTCAGAAGAAAAAACCTCTGGAATGTATGTCATTTCAAATCAGATAATTAACCATTTGGTCTATAGTTAAACATTTTCAGTACAAATCTGACAGGATGATGGGCATGGTTTGTTGTTTGATGTTGTGTTTCAGATTTGTCCAACATCTTTGAGTCATTCTTGCCTCAACTGCTCACCTACCCCAACCCTGTGGACCCTTTGAATGGAGATGCAGCTGCTCTGTACCTCCACAAGCCAGAAGAGTACAGGAAGAAGGTGCAAGGTACGTGTGAAAGATGACTTCATTTTCCTACCTCAGACAACATTCTTTTGTCATTATTAATCTGTTGGAATAGATTAATGAACGAGATGTTATTGAGCAGTGGTGGTTGTTATTGAGCAGTGGTGGTGGGCGTCACAGCTACTGGCACTGGACTTTGAGTTCTCCCGGACTGGGGTCAAACAACCACTCTTAATGCAGCTGGCATGGTGTCAGTCAGGCCACAGCCAGTGCAGAGTGAGCAGTGCATTCCTTTCTCCCCCTTTGCATAAACTGACAGGCTTGCCAGTAACGCAGAAGGAAACAAAAAATTGCTTCATGTAGCAACAATCTCCAGGCAATATCTAAGCACTTGAGCACTAATCAACTGAACTTTCCATGGAAACCAGATACCAAAGGAGAAATAGTTATGGGCAAAACATGCATTGACTTGAAAGTGAAACAATCCTCCAGTAATATTTACTGTGCACGTTAATGTCTGTCATTTATTATCAAGTCTTTAAACAAAAGCACCTTTTGTTAGCATCAGAACCAGTAGCAAATCAAAAATGATCATTGCACACTGTGTCTTCATGTTTTAAGTCTGGGATTTTATATTTTCCAGATTACGTTCAGAGGTTTGCCACAGAAGAGGTGTTAAAAGAGCAAGAGGGTGGTGACTGCGATTCTTCTAGTGATTCCAGTTTGAGCGATTTCTCAGAGGATGAAGCCCAGGATATGGAGCTATAACCCTTGCTGCTCTAGTGATCATTGTTTTCCAATTGACTCATCCCTCATCTGTACATACAGCATTGTGTATATATGTGCTCGCACCTTGTCTGCTGTGTCCTTAATAGCCTGGGTCCTGGTATAACATGAAGTTTGCTTTTAAAAATGCCATGTATGGCATCTTTTTAATGTGGTTGGAGTTGTCCCAAATTATTTTTTCTTGATAAAGATTGTTGTTGAACTTGAAAAACAGAGTTTACACACAGAGACATACTGTAATACTCCACCACAGCATCCTCCACATCCCTCTTTTCCTCACTTGTTTCCTACCATCTCCCCCAGTGATTCCCACAAACAGTGATGAAGAACAAAAATAATTTCTTTTAAGCTTGGTGGGTAATTGTTTTAACATCGGCTGGATGTTGAACTTGAAATTTAAATAATTTTTATACTTTCCCTTTAAGAAAATCAGTTGTTTTAGAATGCTATGCAGAGTCAGGAGAAACCTTGGCAGTTCCATGATGGTTCTGGTAATCAGCAAAGTAGTAAAGTCAGGATCGAAAAACTCAAGACTTTGAACAAAGGAAACTTGACTATGACTTCAGATCTTTCAGTGTTAAGTTGGATAAAGGACAAGCTTCAATTCATTCCATGTTTATGCTGGGATTTGGTGATGCAAATTTGGAAAGCAGTTAATGATTTAAACGTAAAATGAGCATGAAATTGAAGGGTAAAATATCAATTATGTCTGCAAGCTTCTAATTTTCGGCCTGTACTCTTGGTGCATTTTCACATTCTTTCTATTTTATTCAGTAAATTTTATGTATGGCTTTTACTTTGGCGATGCCATCTGATTTTATAACATGCAGACGAAACGTCAAAGAAAGCTTGGATGATATTGTACAGTGAATTAGAAGAACATGGTGGGCATCTACTGTTTCTACGGATTTGTAGGGATAGATGTCTACATCTTAAATCCCTGATACAATTGCAGGAATTTGGTAGTACACAACAGTTCAGGCTTTATTCATGCTTTTGATGCAAGCTTTCTAGCACATAAGCATAGAAATATAAACATCTTAAACTTGTGAATGGTCTGCAAGAATATCGTTTCATCTTTATTGCTTGCATTTGATTCACAAGTTTAATTATAATAACATACGATCCAGGCTTTATTGTGTGATGTAAGTTTCACTGTATGCATGCATGGTTCACATTTCAGTGCATGTGTTTAAACCCCTCAGTGTCATGTCTCAAGAGATTTTCAAATGAATTGAAAGATCAGGCACTGGTGCATGTATCTCGAGACTTGTGAATGAATTCATAGAAGATATTGTTCAGGTTTCAAAGCATGCATCTGGAGACTGTCTGAATGAACTGAAAGAACACACAGTTCTGGCTCCAGTGCAAGCATCTTAAAAATTCTTAAAATGAAGTGAAAGAACTCGCGTTCAAGCTTTCATGTATCTCATCTCTCAAACTGTTGAAGACATGAAAATGTCTAGTCCTGGCAGTATCATGTGTGGTGAATGCTTCATTACATGCAAGTATGAAGATACAAATCTCAAACTTGAGAGTGAATTCCAGGAACAAGATGGTGACTCAAAACAGGGCAGGTTCTATTGCATTTTATACAGGTTTCATTGCATGCAGGTATAAAGATGTGTACATGTTGGACTCGTGAATGAAATTCCTAGAACATGGTGAAAGGCGAGAGGTCAAGGTTTTTTGCATGTAATACAGCTTTCACTGCAAACAGGTAGTCATGTATACATCTTTATAATCTTATGACATATAAAAAGAAAGTCATGGAATGGCTGTCAAGGATAGGAGAATTACTGTTTTTGATTTTTTTTTTTTTTACATGACTAAAGTACACCCTACAGCTAATGTTTAAGAATGTTGTAACATAGGAGACAAGGTGTGTATACATATTGTGTAACAGGCTTTCTTTTAACCTCTTTTGGATGGTTGATGGACATGAAGAGAAAATGCTTTATGTGTTTTAATACTTGGAATGATTGTGTTGATGGATATAAGACTGGATAAATTGTGTGCAGTTTGCATTATTTTCATATTTAGCTGTTGTGGTCACAGCAGAGATGAATGTTTGGCATGGTCCCCCAACTGGAAGTAAATCCCACTGGACTACTTTTTGTCTGGTATGTTCGAAAGAGAGGGAAATACATCTCTATAGATGTTGTTTTTAAATCATTTTGCTTTATGATACTTTCCTGTACACATTCAAGTGATTTTTTTTTCTTTCAGAGAGGTTTTGTATAAGATTGATCAGTTTTACTTAAGTTGGCCATTTTAGTTGATTTGGCAGTGAAAGCTGATTGGGTGGGCCACCCATTCATTCAAAGTACAAGGATTAACAGTTTTTGTTGATGATGGTTTACAAGTAAAAATCTCTCTTCAGTACTGCCAAAGGAAGCTTGTGAATAGAATTTTCAAAATCATCAGTTGAGGTTTATGTATTTGAGGATGTTAAATCCATACTGAATGTGTCCAAATGAAATTCAGAACATGCAGGATAGGATTGGTATGTAGGTCTCTGTTCTGCAGACAGAATTTCAATTCTTGATTGCTGTAGAAGTATTTTTGTTACATTCATTGGACTGGGAATACATATGATGAAACATTTGGCAATAAAGCATTGAAGGATTTTATCACAGTTGGTACGACCTCTTAATATTCATTTATCATCTTGGCAGATCACCAGACCTGAAACAGCTTACCATCACATCTCAACAATGTGAATGTTTTGTTGTCTTCAATACTTTCCAGAGTAGGAGTACGAGTGCAAGAGATTGTATAGGAAGCTCCTGGAATGTTTGTATCGTATCATTGTTCGAGAATTCCACTGTTTTGTTTATATTGAGCAAGGACATAAAATATTTGAAGTAATTGTCCTTTCCTGCGAAGAAACCGCTCCTTGTTTGCTTTCACCACGTTTTGCATTAAGTTTGGTGTCATTTATTTTGCCACTGACTTCATTTCAAGGGCAATCAACTCCAGCTGCTTGTTTTCCTTTCTGTGGTAGTTGTTTGGATGCAGTTATTATCTGGTGTTATTTTAAACTGAGCATTTTTTTTTCTTCTTTTGTTTTTTTTGTTTTTGTTTTTTTAAATCTAATGCCATATTGATAGACAAGGAATGTCAAGCTGATAGTTATCATGCGTACTGGTAGCTTAGAATTGTTGTTTTGACTTGTACGTGCACCTGCAGACTGGTACTGACAGTAGGCAAGATTTATGAGTGAGAATGCTTTTGAAAGAGGATTTTTCATAGCTTGTTGAGGATTGATCTCTGCTACAGTTGTATGTTTTTATTTCTGAATGGAGCACCTCATGTTTGAGCACCTTTCACTTGAATTCCAAATCAGGTTGAAGAAAGAAGCGACACCAAAAATTACTTAACCATGATTTATCGTATTTGTGGGTAATATTTAACTCAACTATCAAACTTTGCGTAACATAAAAAAAATGAACGAGTTAAAGACAGCTTTTGTTATGTGGTTCCATCTTTTTGTTACGACTTTTGACTTCTTTTCTCTTTTAAATCTGAAAGTCAACAGACTAAAGAGATTGAATTATGACTTAAGACTTTTTCTGCTTACTGGAAAAGGATCATGTTTGAAACCTTCGTCTTGATAGGGAGTTAGAAAAATTTAAGGAAGCATCCATGTGTATTTGAATAAATGAGACCAGCTATCACCACAAATTCTTGAAAGCTAAGATTCATTTTAAAAGTAAAAGATTTTACACTGTTGTTAAAGGTCCATCAACAGATATTCGAAACATAGATTTATATTGAAATTATTATGTATTTGAAACTTTTTTTTTTAGTTTTGTTCGTTTGTTTTTTGAGATCCCTTTGAAATACTTGGTGCATCTTTGATTTCAGGTTTGTGTGTGTTTGTGCATGTGTAAGTGCATAGATATAAATGATTGCTTTGAAAATGATATCTATCTTCTGTATTTGGAATTTGAGGAGTTGTTGGGCTTTTTTTTTAAATTTGTGGAACAGATCCATCTTTATGCATGTTAAATGGAAAGATAATCGACCTCAAGGTTTGGATGGATTATTCTTGTATCTATCACCTCTTTATTTCTCGTCTTCAAAATTGACTTTAAAAACACAATCTGAAGATCGCGTTTTTAAGAGACCTGGTGCTTGTTGGTTTTTTTTTTAGTGGAATTAAATGAGATTTTAGCCTGTCTATTGATGTGTCTTGACATCATCTGTGATCAGAGTTTGTGATGGTATGTTATTGTTAATGGAGAAACGCTCCTGCACTTACTTCTTCCTCAGTGTTATTTTCAGTGTTATTGGTTGGTCTGCATATCATGTTAAAAAGTGATATGCAGCACATGTCGTAATCCTGTGACTCTGAAGCAGACTGTTGGACAATTATCAAACCTAATAGGCCTCAACCTGAAAGCATTTTCATCTTGGTTCCAGTTCTTTTTTGCATGTAATAAGTTTACATACCTTTTAATTATTAAAGAAAAGCTCCAATAGCTGTTTGGTATATACTCAAATAACGCTGTTCATTAAAGTTTTATGGGCTCAGTAGAATGTGACTTGGTTGAAACTTTGTCATATCTGCATAACCTGTTTTAAACTTCATCCTATCTGTGTACCCTGATAGTTTTGTTTTTTTAATCAGCGTTTATGTTGAAGAGCCTTCTTGTTTGAAAAATATTTCATACACAGTGATCTTTGCTTTGATCAAGGTCATAGGGGCCTTGTGGCAGCCGACACAAGCAGCATCTTTTGTCTGTGATCTTTCTGGTCGGCTTACAGCTTATTTTCCTTCAGTCAAAGTTGACTAGAAGTTCCATGATTATTTACGCCCAAACCGGTAAATATTCCCCTGTGGATGCCAGAAGCCTCTTTGAGTAAAATAGACAGTTAACTTCATTTTGGAATTTCTGAAGTTTCTTGTGTTTTATCATTGTTGAGTTTTGCATCTCTTTCTGTTGACTCTCCATTTCTGCAATACCGGTTTATCTTTCAGTTGCATATTTCAAAATATGGAGGGAAGAGTTGCTTTTTCAGAGCTCTGTTTCCAAGTATTTTGATACAGGCCTTTCATATACAATAGATTTGCATTCTTTTTGTTATTTTTAGTCCTTTTATGAGAAATTCAACATCATGAACATCTTTTGGGTCATATGCTGTATATGAAGGCATATTTTTTTTCTGTGGATGTTTTTTACTGTCAGATTTGGCATTGTTTGTTGTGGACTGGTTTTAGCCCTAATGTAGTCCAGTAATATGTAGTGGGCTGGGATACAAGCCTGGTTTTAATTCTTCTGGGGATACCATGACATTGTACACATGCTCTTTTATGTTAAATATGGATGGGAAAGAGACTAAAGACTTGGCATAGCATCTCTCTGTGTGTGCGTTTTTTTTTTTTTCAAAGATGTGAAAAATGCATATCCATTGATAATATCCTTGATAAAACACTGTTTGAAAAGCACAAACATAAAAAAAGTGTTGTGCATGAATATGTAGTCATTGTAAATGGATTTACAGAAATTGACAGGCAAAGAACAAGCCATACAGTTTTTTTGTTTCAGAGGTTACACTTACAGATTTAGTAACTTCTCAGTGACATAAGCAGCAATCCAGACAGTGGTGAAAAATGTGGATAATAGATTTATGGTTATTGTCAGAACCATTTCAAGAACCGCTTTTTACAGAGTTGCCAAGTGCAACGTTTTCGGCGTAGCATGCCACAATTTCACCAACAATGCAACACGGCTACACTTTGTGATGAAATACTTCATTTTAGAAAAAAGAGGGAACGGGGGAGGAGGGAATGTACTTCACAGACATAAGGGAAGTTTTAACCGGTTTTACTGAGATAATGTGGATCTGTAGACTTATTTTGGGGAAAAAATGGCCAAATACGGTAAAGAGGAAATGAAGTAGAAGAAAAATCACCATGGATGATCATCATCTTATCACCTTGTTGACTGGTTTTGTTATTGGCCGTTTTGATCTTTTTGTAGGTCAAGTCAAAACCGTGTAGTAAATAGCAATATTTCTGTCTTCTTAGTCCACCATTATTTCATGTGCAAAGCAAAGAGCAACTGAAAGTACTATTGAGTCCAACTTCTTGCATCATGTGTAAGTGCTTCTCTTAAATTTGGATGCTATACTTAAAATGCCAGAATGCTACTCTTTGGGCTTTAGAGACCTTGGCAGCTCTGCATTTAGAAGGAAAAGGTTGAGTTTTATTTTTGTTCCAAGTTCTAGGGATATTAGTAATGTTCATTCCTCTATGAAAGCAGCAAATGGCTCCTACAACCATTATCCTCCAATCATTTGCTACACTTATAAAGCCTCAGAATGCAAGTGTAATTGTGATCATATACGAGAATGTACAAATCACAAAATATACATATGTTTTGATTGAATGTCATATGGCATTTTATGTGCAGAAAATGGTATGGGAGTGAATCAAAATCCTGCTAAAAGGAGAAAGTGTGCTTGCATGTTTTGAAAATTTAACAAGACCCAGCATGCAGCACTTAAAGATCCAGGAAGAGTTTTCTTATATTGCATCATAACTCGGACAATTCTGTGGCATGAAATTGAATCTCTTTTTCAGTATTTTTCAGTGTTCCATTCACATGCTGTAACATCAAGGGATTCTGGTTATCGATTCCAGTACTAACCTTGTTTGCCAGCAGTCTCCGCTTTAGATCCAGACTGATGATGCATTGTGTGGAAGTTGATGACTGCCATTTGTGATCATTCTACATCATTTTATGGAACTCTTGTATATATAATTTGAACTGTTTTAATGGTCATGTACTAACGAATAAAGAAAAGTGAACCTCGGCCAAAGAGTTGTTTGACAAAAGAAGTGTGTTAAACAGAATGTAGGTAAGTTACCATTGCCATTTGCTGGAATGTCCTATGTTAACACGTGCCTGTGATGTTCATGAACATATGTACCCATAGGTTCAATATTTATAATTACCACTCGGTTGCATGAATTTATTTGAACATATTTCAGTCCTTGGAGACAGTTCATAGCACAGATTTACATGCATTTGCTACTTCAGTTTATATGAATCATAACAACTTCTCTTCTATGAGAACTGCTGTCGACCGATGACCTAGGATAGGTGTTGTATCCTGGACATGAAACCTGTGTAAAATTGAAAGCTCTTTTATCAGATGCATATGGCATATATGTAATTTAAAAAAGAAAAAAAAAAGAAAGTGGATGACTGGACCTGACATGAGAAGACAAAAGATTTTTTGTCCATGAACATACTACATGCTGTCAGTTTTGCCATGCCTATGTGAACATGAAAAATATTCTCATTTGTAGAAATGGAGTGAAGTCTTCAAGATTCTTGGTGAATTGCTGCACCAGTTTTCTTCTTTGTGCTCCGTAAGATTTGAATTCTGAAAAAGGAATTCTGAAAAAGGAATCAATCAGTCATTTTGGGCAAGGTGGTAGTATGAAGAAAACTGTTCAAGCCTTTGTACTCATTTTTCCAAAATGTCCTGACCTTACTGAAAGCTGGCATGCATGGAGTCACGGCAAGCATACTGTCTTCACTCCGAGGTGACATCCTCACTTGAAGAAAGGAAAACAAAATCCCGAAATGTTTTGTTTCATCGTGTGTGGAATATTAAATGCACTGAACACAACAGAGCATTTTGATCTTCATCTTGGAAGACTTAGTTAGCTTTTTCATGTGTTTGGATGAAAACTTTAAGCATGGTCTTTTTAATTCATGACTTGGCTTTTGAAGTTTCATCTTGTCATTTTAACTGATGCAGTTACATTTTTCTCGCTAGCAGCCCTAAGATAGTTTCTGCGGTTGACTGAGCTATAAACACCATGATTCACGGGAGAAAAAAGTAACACATTGAAGACATCACTTAAGTGCATCCCCCTTTTTCTTTTATCACTCATGGACCCATACCTTAATATTCTTATCCTATATCTTGTCATATGCTGTTGGCATAAAAAATTTGGTTTGGTCTAATGGCTACAGTTTTACACCACTGCCAAGTATTTTTTTTTATTCTTTTTGATTTGATGGCCAAGCTTAACGCTTTTTGTTTAAAAAAAAAGGTGCAATATTCTTGTAACCTTTTGATAAACTGAAATGCTTGTATGTGTGGGCATGTACACATATAAATAGGAATTCCACTGCAACCTCATCAGATTAGAACACTCTTCCTTCCTTTTCTTTCTGAACATCACACAACACGGTTTTATTACAGTTACGAATGCCGACCCCTACATACACTTCACATGCATGCACACAGGTGTGTGCACACCTATAGATTGGCACAGATACATGTACACAGCTGAACTGACCCTTGTATGTCTATTCCTTACACAGCACATGCAATGCATGTGAATGCACATGAAGTGTGAACCTGTTGAAAGTGTTCAGTTCCAACAGTGAATTCTTTTTCTTATTTTTTTTTTATCTTGATACATTTGCAAATCCATTCATGTGCCTCTAATCAAAACGACATGACAGGCTTTAAATAAATCAATCGACGCGAACAGAACATTGTATTCTTCTAACTCTTCTCCAACCAACTGATCTTGGAGTTACTATATGCCTGTACTCCAACTGCATTTAGGAGTCCTTCACAGGGCTTTTCTTTTCAGGGAGACAGCCATAGAAATGATGGTACAATTCCAGAGTCGAGGCTAAAAATTCACCAGCCATAACATGGCCCTACCCTGGACCACTACTTCCTTCTGCAAATAAGGTGGGAATATAAACTATTCAAAATGGAATGTAATAGAGAACAGGTTCAAGGTGTGAATGATAGTCACTATTCCCAACTTTTTTTTTTTTTTT
>SDAX010001954.1:0-11154 GCA_004193615.1 Conus consors
TCTCGTTGCACGCCTCTGAACTCTTTCGATCAGGATGGATTGCCTCTTTAGGTTTGCAGGACCCCAAATAACATTTGCATATTCCAAATGTGGTCTCACAATGGACTTGTATAGCGTAGCGAAAGTATCTTTGTCTAAAAATGTGAAGGCTCTCTTTACCATTCCTAATACTTGGTTTGCCTTACCAACCATTCGGTTTATGTGTGAGTCAAAGTTAACACTTTCATTGAACGTAACACCCAAATCTTTTTCTTCTTTGCATCTTGAAATCTTCTGAACATTATTACCCAGCTTCATTTCATACTTATTTACAGGATTTTTATTCCCCATATGTAGAACATGGCACTTTGACACATTGAAAAATAAGCTCCAGGTTGCTGACCACACTTGTAATTTATTGATATCTTTTTGAATGGTGGAATTTTCCTTTGCATTATTCATTATTTTGGTATTGTCAGCAAAGATGTGACACATACTCTGCAATGTAGAAGGCATATCATTTGTAAAAACAGTAAAGAGAATGGGACCTAATATGCTTCCCTGAGGTATACCACTCAGTACTTCTGCTTTTTGAAGTCAACTGACTTTAGTCACAAGCCATTAAAAAATTTATGAAAAAAAAAATTCACACAACTGTTAAACACAACTTCTAAAAAGTCACTGGAAATTTTGTTAAAATTCTGCTCTTGGTGAAATATTACTTATTAGATCATTTGAAAAATGTTAATCCCTTTCAGAAATACAAAGACCACATCAGGTGGGACATCTGTGAACTAGGTTTTAATGGAATCTGCTGTTAAATGTTTATGTCTCACATCATTCATGTCCCTGCACTCTATAAGAATGTCTCACTGTGAGTGGTACATGACATGGGATGCAGCATGGAGCTTTGTCACATTTTAAAATATTAGAATAGTGTAAAAGGAGTGGTCTGTATGCAAACGGCCAAGAGCGTTTCTTATTTACGGCCTCTCGAGAACATAGTAAAAACTCATTCAGGTTTTGACCGATTTTAAGTAGTTTGATTTCCATCTGCAACTGCCGTTCCTCATGCCAGAGTACTTTGACGTAAGCCTGGGTTTCAGATCAGTGTAAGGGATAGACAATCTGCTCAACTCTTTCTTTGAGGCACTCTTGGCAAGTTATTACTCTTAAATGTTAATTTAAGAGTAATTATTACTCTTAAGAGTAAGTGATTACTATTAAATGTTAAGTAAGTTATTACTATTAAATGTTTAAGTCGTTACTCTTAAATGTTAATTGTCTTCATCTGATTTCAGCAATGTGTACAGTTCAAATAATTTCAGCTGTTTAGGGTGTTTGAGGGTTTGGCTGGCAATGGCCTCCAAAGCAGAAAGGGAGTTTTGACAAAATGAGAGATCAGACATAGAATTATAGTGGGAGTGAGGGATGCAGATTTGTCAGACGATTTGCGATCAAAACCCAAACTTAGGCTGTAAGAAGCTACAGATGCAGCTTGACAAGCAGAGACTAGGAAAGAGTAATAAGAACTGTTTCGTGGTAAAACTGAAGCTGTTGACATTGTAAAGCATCGCAGTTCTCAACTTTTTTCAAATAAAACTCGGTACTCCCCAAAACCTATCAACATTCAAAGAATGTCACAGGAAATAAAAAATCAGACCAGTTCAACAAAAGATCAAGGTATATTGTGGACATGAAGTGAACTGCACAAGAGAGAGGTTTGCAGAGCTTGTGGAGAAAAGGGACACTACAAAACAGTTTGATACACCAGACCCCCTCGAAACAAAAGTGAAAATGAACTGAATGAAGAATCTGAAGAAGAAGTCGAATTTCAAGATAACATACATGCAGTCAGTGACACAAATGTCTGGTCTGCAGAAATTGAGATCGACAGCACTTTCACGGTTATTTCAAACTGGACACAGAGGCATCAGTTAGAAATTTTGCCACATCACAAAAACTAATGTCAGCAACAAAACAACTGACAGGTTCAGGAGATACATCTTTGAAAGTTGTTGATGGGTTTGATGCAAAACTTTCATACAAGAACACTTCCATTGCAGAGGCCATCTGTGTAATTGCTGGACAGGATATTGGTCTTTTAGGTGGTTCAGCATGTACAAAGTTAGCCTCGTACGAGTCGTAGCAGAACTAGACAATGTACAAAAAGAAATGCCAAAATTTCGCCAAGAATACCTTGATTTGTTCCATGGCCATGGGAAATTAAAAAAAGGAATATACTATTAGACTCGAAGATGATGCTATTCCCGTTTGTCATACTCCAAGCAAAATCGCTCATCGCCTTAAACCAGAGTGAAGGCGGAGATTGACCGAATGCTGGAAGAGGGCATCATTTCCCCAGTCACAGAGCCTACAGCTTGATACTCAGGTCTGGTAGTTGTTTCCAATCCAAACGGATCTGTTAGGGTGTGTATCGATCTGATTAGCGTCAACAAGAGTGTTACTGTTAAAAGAGAAATATATACCCATGGAATCTGCCGAGGAAAGTCTAGCCAAACTTGCCAACTCATGAATATTTTCAGGTTTAGATGCTAATTCTGCATACTGGCATGTACCTCTCGGTTAAGAGTCACTTCTTACCACGTTCATCACACCAGTTGGACGGTTTTGCTTGAATCCTTTTTTCTTTGGCATCTGTTCTGCAAGTAAAGTCTTTCAGCGAACGATGGAAGAATTGTTGGGAAATGTTGACTGTATTGTTTGTCACAAAGACGATATTCTGATTCATGCACTGGACAGTGAGACACATGACGGGATCGCACATCAAGTCCTAGCAAATCTTTAAGATGCAGGTCTCACCTTCAACAGTAAATGTGAAGTTTTTAAAACATCTGTGAAGTTTCTTGATTACATCATCGATGGTACAGGTGTACATGAGGATCCTGATAAGGTTTCAGCCATTACTTATTTCCCACCATCCAAGAACATCACTGAACTTCAACGCTTCCTGGGTTTGACGAATCACTTGGCAAAGTTCATGCTGAATTTGGCAAAAATCACAGCACCCCTCCATCAACTACTGAAAAAAAGATGACTTGGATCTGGGAGAGTGAGCAAATGAAGGCTTTCCAGAAAACAAAAGACTTGCTTCTTGAGCCTCCTGGGGTAGCCCACTGTTCTCCTAAAAGGAAAACAATTGTAGCAGCTGATGCATCTATGGCAGGGTTAGGTGCAGTCCTGTTACAAATCCAAGATAATGGCAGACCTATCAGTTTCATCTCCAGGTCTCTGACAGGCAGAATCCAAGTATGCTGTTATCGGAAAAGAAGCACTGGCGGAGACATGGGCTGTTGAACATCCCAGCCAGTACATACTTGGTATGGAATTCATGCTAGAAATGGAGCACAAACCACTGATTCCACTACTCAACAGCAAAGACATTGTGAAAATGCCTCCCTGCGTACAGCAATTTGAACTACGTCTTCTGCGCTACAACCCTACAGTCTACATTACTGGCAAACGTTAGATAACAACTGACGCTTTTTCCAGAGCTCCAGCACAAGGTCCTGTAGATTGTGACATTGAACTCCTCAATGATATCTCAACATTTGCAAAAAAAAATCTGTAGAAATTCTTCCTGCATCATCAGCTAAAACAGAAAAAATCAAGAATATATGCAAAAACAGGACAAAATCACAGCACAAGTCAGAAGCTCTGAAGGATAGCCGTAATACATGTCAGAGAACCTCTACTGAAACAGTTCTACACGAAGAACGAACAATTTTCCATTGTGAATGACTTACTGGTTTATGACACCAGAATTGTCATTTTGGACACACTGAACAAACTCCACAACAGTCGTCTTGGAATAACAAAATGCCAAGCCTTCGCAGTATCATCGGTCTGGTGGCCCAGTATCTCCAGCCAAATCGAGGAGATGGTGAACAAATGTCATGTATGTCGCAACTTTTTCCAGATATCAAAAAACCTCTTATGCCATCTGCCATATCAGAAAATCCTTGGTTAAAAGTAGGGATTGATCTCTTTGATTTGAAGTCCAGAAAATATGTTGTAGTTGTGGCTTATCTTTCACAAAGGACAGAGATTTGGATTCTCTAAGGTGAGTCAGCAACTGCATTTTCACCACACATGGCATCCCAGACATTGTTGTCTCTGACGATGGCCCTCAGTTTTCAAGTGGAGAATTCCGAGAATTGCCAGACTGCCCGTTTACACACACAACTAGTTCACCAAAATATCCACAGAGCAATGGTGAGGCAGAATGAGTTATTCAAACCATCAAAAGGTTCCAGAAAAAACGCTGATGATCCACATTTGGCTCTTCTCATGTATCGCACCACACCTCATGGAAAAGGCTTGTTTCCAGTAGAAATCCTCATGGGCCACAAACTCCGTACCAAAGTTTACATTCTTTTCTTCAGTCTCACCCCAAAAACTCTCAACCTTTCTAGTTTTCAACAAAAAGAACAGCTGAACAAACAGGAACAACAGCAAAACTACAATTCTCGCCATGCAGTTAAAGTTAAAGACTTGCCTCCATTGAACGCAAGTGACCCAGTCTATGTAAAGGGTCTACAGTGCCAGGGTCAGATCATACGTTGTCACTACAATCCATGTTCTTCCATTGTTCAGACTTGCAACAGCTCACATCTTGTTGCAACACCTGGTATACCCCCCTCCTACTCCATGTCATCAGTACACTATTTCATCATCACCTCCACAACCAACACCACTTTCACTGACTGTGCCAACAAGAAATTTCTCAGTCCAGACATCTCGGCCCACATACACCACAAGATCAGGCCGCAATGTTAAACCCCCAAACAAGGTAACTTGGTAACGTGAATTATGCATGCGATACAGTGAAGTTATGTAAAAAAGAAAATGTTTGTGCCTTGGAAGGTTATTTGGATGTGTTCATAATTTATTTTAAGTCCTTTAGAGGGCATTTAGAACATTTGTGTTTGTGATTTCTTAAGTATCCTGTTGTGTTCTTCATTGTTATTCATTCCGACATAGATTGTGCTTACAATGTACAGACATCAGTGAAACTTGGAAACGGGAGAGTATTGTGCAGATTTTGATGTGAAGAATTTTTCTGAAGAACTACATCTGTGTGAATACAAGTGTCATACTTTGCAATCTCATGTATTGATGCGTAGCAGAATCTCAACTAAATATTAAAAAAAAAAATTAATTGTTAATTAAGATGAATGCTATAGTGCTCAAAATTGAAATAAAAAGATTGGTGGAATTTTAGTTTTATGATCCGAGTTCTGGGTAGATAATATTTTGGAGCTGAACATTTATTGAACAGGACTGATTGCAAAGAGACTGCCTTTGAAGATTCAGTTGACTGAAGTTGATGGACATTTTGAATTTGCTTTAAAGAGGTAGATATAGGATAATGTAAAATAACCACTGAGCTGTCGAGTACACAAGTTAGCTGAGGGAAGTCACTCTAGGTGGTGACTGGTGTTCACTGGGTAATAAATGGTTAGAACTCGTCTCATGTCTGTGGGCTGTATCTGTTTCAAGACATACCAAATGCTAGTTCTGACCAGAATACATTACACCATGATAATGGTCTAGATACTGTCAGCATAATGGGTGCAACATTCCATATCCAAATTTTTGGCATTTTCTCATTCTGACTGAAATATTAAACTGACTGATGGGTTAAAAATACATTGAACGAGCCCACGAGTGACATCTTTTCCTCGAAAACAGTGGGGTCACTCTTTGAAACATGATTTCTAATGCAGATTACCTCCCATGCTAATTTCTGAACAATATGTATTTTTCTTTTAACAGAAAAATAAGTGCCATGCATTGTCTGTTGTTATAATTTTTCATCTGTTAACAGGGAGCAAAATTCTTATGTAGTCTGTCGTAATAATTCATTTGTAAAATTTCCATGCATTATCTGTTGCAATGGTTCTTCTGTTTACAACCAAAAAAAAAGTTCATGCAATGTCTGTTGTCATAATTCATCAGTCAACAACAAAAAAAGCTCCAAGCATTGTCTGTTGGCATAGTTCTTCCTCTGTTTACTGACAAAAAAGTTCATGCTTTGTCAGTTGTTATAATTCATCTGTGAGCAGAAAAAAATTCTGTGCATTATCTGTAGGCAAATTTCTTCCTCTGTTAACAGGGATAGAGTTCCATGCATTGTCTTCATAATTTTTCTCTTGTTAAAGATCAGTGCATGGTCTATCAACTTATTCTGTGTCAGCAGAAAGAAAAAAATTCTCTGCAAAAACTGCCACAACTCTCCATGTACTGACAGAAACGAAAGTTCCCTGCAAAGTCTGTTTTACAATCTTCATAATTCTTCACTTGTCAAAGTTCAGTGCATGACCTATCAACTCATTCTCTGTCAACAGAAAGAAAAAATTTCCCAGCAAAAACTATTTTAACTCTCCATCTATTGACAGAAAATAAAACAGTTCCATGAAAGTCTGTTTTATAATTCTCCTCATATTGGCAGAAAGAAAATAGTTCAGTTCAATCCATGCAATAGCACAACTGACTGCAAAACGCCATAATCAGGACTGTCACCTCATTGAAAGCAACTCATCTGTGCTGTGAGCTTGATCTGGTATGGTGATTCAGCAGGATTTGACAGTTGTCTTTATGCTGTTTGACTCGCACATTTACGTCTTGTGAATTCACAAGAATACGATCGTTTTTCAGCAAGTCTGACGGTTTTTCATTTATGGCGAACATCTATATTTCTGGGGACAAACTACCGTCTTATTTTAATTTCTGCGGATGGCTAATGATTTTTTGCCCTCTTATTCGGGAATTTCCACAGTAATGACTCTGATCATAATCTTGTTGATTTGTACGAGTTTTTTTTCTCCTGCTGAATATTCTTCCATTTTAGTGTCCTGTTTTTGTGATTGCAATTTTGTTTGTATGAATATTAATGTATGATGATTTCAGAAATTGAAGAAAGAGTTTTCTTCCTTGAGACTTCTGACTGTGCCCTTTCGTCGTTATGGAATTCCACTCCATGATCTCCCGGAGTTTTGTTGGAAAAGAAAAAGAGAGGAGAGAAAAGAGGAAAACAAAACAAAACGAAAAGAGCTTAAGGTTTTCCTTTTGGCTTCCCTGTTAGACCATTCCTGACACAAAAATCCATGTGTCATGTCTGCATCCCCACAGTTACAGCCTCTTTATTCTTGGAAGATGATTTTGGGAGAGCACACTTTCTTATTCGTCAGTTTTGTAGTCTTTCTTTCCTTTGTGTCAAGGAATTGGAGTTAGTCCAGTATTCAGTCTCTTCAGGATGAAATTAGTGTTCCAAGGAATAACCCAGTCATCCATGCCCAGTCTGCAAGTGTCTCTTCCCACCTCAAACACAGTGGAATTTCTATGATACAGTTTTTAGATAGGGAGATTCAAGTATATATACCCATGGAAGTGATTTACTCTGGTCTTAGTGCGGAGAAGTCACTGGCGTCTTTCGTTTTTCCTCATGTGAGCAATCACAGATTTGAAAAAAAAAAAAAGAAAAAAAAAAAAGGAAGGAGAAGTGGACATAAATCTTAGAGATGTGAGCGGTATTGTTAGCTCTTGCCAATGGTTCTCTCTCTTGAAAGGGAAGCTGGTCACAGTATGCTCATACAAGTCGACAGTGGTAGCATAATTGAAGAATCAAGGGAGAACCCACTCCAAATGACTATCTATCTGGCAGTGTCGGTCCTATTTTGCATCCAAATGACTATCTATCTGGCAGTGTCAGTCCTATTTTGCATAGATTTGAATATCTCTTCTAAGACTAAGAGCAAGAGATTAAGGGGAAGAAAAGCATTCTAGGGAAACTCTTGGCGGACACTCTATCCAGGATCAGGTGTTACCATCTGAGTGGATGCTTAACAAGAGTTTTCCAGTATCCGTGAAGTCGACATGTGGATTTGTTAACAACCAGGTCAAACAGTCAACTAGGTTTTGTATCACAAGACCTACTAGCCTTAGCTGTGGATGCTCTGTCAGTCTCTTGGAGGGAATGTTCAATTACCCATTTCCCCCATCCTCCCTGATTCCAGCAGTCCTAGGCAAGCATTGAAAGAGAAATGCCTGTTGATTCTGATTTTCACTCTGAAGTGGTCAAAGAACTAGATATACCCAGTGATTTACTTCCGGTGACAGTTCCAATCTCTCTCCCTTCTCAGAAATTTATTCTGATTCAGCCGCAGATGCAGAGACGGCCGTCTGAATCGTCTCTCTCTCTCTCTCTCACTCCCCACACCAGTCTTATATCTGGTGATATCTCTCTGAGCAGAGACGTTTCCACCGTCATGCATGATGAAGTCAAGATCATGGCTGACCACAGACAATCCACTTTGAAGGCGCATGATAATAAGTGGAACTTTTTTCCCAAATGATGGGTGCAGTCTGGTGTCTCTCCGGCAGAGGCTGCGATCGAGGACATCGCTTTTATAGATGAGCTGCAGGTATCTGGAAGGAAAGCCAGTACTCTGAGGGATTTCAGATCTGCTATGGCAAAGACCTTCCAATTTATGGGCAGAGATATTTACATTAACCATGATCCCTTTTAGTCCAAACTGATTTCTTACGCTGCACTGGGTTCCCTTAGAGTTGGTGTCTGAAATGAAGCCTTCCCTTGGTCCTGGAGTTTCTGGCCTTGAGGCACTTCAAGCCTATCAGTATCACCAAATGCTTTGTCTGGAATCTAGTTCACGATGGAAATTTGCCTCCTAGACGCTGCATGCAGGGTCAGTAAGATTTATGCTCTCTCCAGGGGCCCACGATGGCATAATGATGGCTCTGTATTTCTGTCCACGTGCCCGACTTTCCCAGCCAAGACGGTCAAGCCCGAAGAGCGATTAATTTTCCTCTGCTGGGCCCCTTCACTGTCTGGTACCAGGCCCAGACGTTTGAAGGAGGAGCAGGTTAACTGTGCTGTCAGAGCACTGAAGGCCTTCCTTCAGTGGACAAGAGTTGGACTCCAATGATTTGCGCATATATGGCGTGGGAGACTTGGTGCTGCTGTAAGACCCCAGATGATAAGTTCCTGACTTAGGTAGTCTGCCTGGCTTACATCTTTGGCCAGAAACCTTTCCCCCAGAGATGATATCAGGGCACATGAAGTCCGGGCTCTGTCAGTCTTGCCCTCTGGCGGAAGATTGCAGTTACTGACATGTTTTTCAGTATGCTGAAGATGTTGATCACCTTCGGTAGGTTCTATCTCAGAGTCAGAGATATGACTAAAGACATAGAGGCTCTGTTTTGGTAGAGTTGTGGTAGGCAAGGCCCCCTTTTCCAAGTAACTTTCTCAGTTTTCGGCTGCATAAGTTGTGAGTTATACACACACACAAAAGAAAGAAGGAAAAGAAAAACATCAAAAGAAACTTTTATGAAAGCAAGTTTTTCATTAATTTTGCATGAAGTCAAAAAGCCTCAGTTTTGGAACCTGCCAAATTTCACTGAGACAGTTGTAACGATGGGTCTTCGGGGCTGTGACAGGCAGTGTTCAACAGTGAGACCCCCCATTACTCGGCAAGAAGGCCATCAAGAGTGAAACTTGTGTGTGCAACCTTATTAATGCCTGGTTAGTCTTTAATTCTTGTCGCCTTTAAAAAAGAAAAGTGTTGGGCTTTGAAAAAAAAAATGAGAAAGTGCAAAACCAGGAGGTTTAAGAGATAATAGCAGCCAAGAGTTATTGCTCTTATGCTACCTTTTAAACCCTTTCTTTTGCACATCCATCAGGGAATGACTGTGCTTTTGGACATGAAATTACCAAAGCAGTTGGAGAATTGCCCTTGTTTCTTCTATGTCTGTACAATTTGAAAGGTTACTTTTCCTTTAGTTACTGTGTTTTTGGCTTCTTGTTACACATCCTTGAATATGGGTTTCATGATAATGTTGTTTTGGACATGACCTTTGTTGAAAGGCTCTGTATTCTGTAGTTTTTTTCTGCCCATGCACAGAGTAATTTTATCATCAGTTTGATTTTGGGGACACATCCTTAAAGGAATGGCTCTGTGGTCCTTGTCTTGTTACCTTTGAGTTTGACTTGTACATTTATATTCGGACATTGCTTGGCTGTGACGTACTTGGGATAGTGGCAAATTCCTTCTGAACTTTTGTGCCCAGATATATACAAGCCCACTTGCTTAACTGTCAGCGACAAGTTGAATTGGCCGTGGTTACATTGACTTGAAATCATTGTGAACGCACACTGATCAACTAATTTTGTGCTATGTTCTGTGTCTCAGTGTGAATGATTACTGACTTACTATGAACGATTACTAACTTACTAGACATTGGGAACCTGTCTGTGCTAGGTTGATTTCAGGGGTCTTCCCCTTTACCTGATCCTGACCTTTTTTTGGCTTTGATAGTTCATTTCATAAGGGACATCGGGGACAATCTTTAAACCTTCAGGAATCTTTATTGAAAATCACTTTGGTTCTGGTGCCGAGCTCTGGAATAAGGTTTGGGCAGCCTTGTGCTTGAGTTTGAACTTAGGCTTCCAGGTGAGAGACATCCCACCGTTATTTTTTGATATTCTGGCATTAATGCCACATTTGTGTAGATCGTTAAATGTGAAGAAAAGGATTTTTCCTTCTAGAAGTAGCTTTATGATATACTTTCCTGTCCAAACAGCTAGAACTCACTCCCTCCTCTCTGCTGTTGGGGAAAAAGGGAGAAAACAGATTTATCTTGGAGTGAAGCAAGTTTTTGTCCTTCAAGGGAAACCGCTCTTGTATTCCTTTAGGTTGAGTAGCATGAGTTTCCTGCTCTCCACATAATTTTGGGGGGAATCCCTGATGTCCACGTAGTAGGAGAAAAGGCATCTGTTTGGACCAGGACAGATAACGTTTATCACAAAACTACTTGTAGTAGGAAACCCTTTCTAAAAATGCGCAGGAACTTCATAAAATCTCTCCACTTTTCAAATTCACATGAAGTCTTTGTTCATCTGCTTTCAATGGAATGAAGTGAGAAGAAATATCAAAATGAAATCAAAACAGCTTTGAAATCTATGCTGAGAATCTTTTTGCAAGTTTTATAGTCTAAATTTAAATTCACAACTGAGAGTAATTGCAAACACAGAAACAACAACAATTATTAACATAAGCAACAGATTTATTCATACTCAAGTATTCATCATTCAAATACATAAGCAGGAATCATTCCATTCGAACAAGAAGTAAC
>SDAX010001972.1:5223-21070 GCA_004193615.1 Conus consors
TGTGTGTGGTGTGTGTGTGGTGTGTGTGTGTGTGTGACTGTGAGTGTGTGTGTGTGTGTGTGTGCGCGCACGCGTGCATGCATGCGTGCGCATGTGTGTGAGTGCATGTGAGCACACATTTTTTTCATAAAAGAAAAGGTCAGATGAATGTTAAAAAAAAACATAAGTTTTTAACTTCTGCAATTGTTAGTACAAACAAATGCTTCAAAACTGACCCAGCAACTGGCAACAAGTCACTGTCCACTGATGTACAGCCACAAACCCTTTCTTCAAAAATACATAAAACACTACTCCCTAATATGAAAAAAAAAATCATTTTCCAATCTTTCCTTTGGAAAATAAAAGCAATCATGCACCCGAAAAGCTGAACAAGCACACACACTGACTATGTTGCAAAAGTACAGAGCTACTATATCAGGTTAAAAACAAACAAGAAAAAATATTCCATGGTCAGCTTCAATGGTCTGTATCACACACAAAAAATACAAATCACTTTAACAACTGAAAAAAAAAATCTATGCATCAAAAACATACACAACAAAAGGAGCAAGGACTACCTGAGTTTACTCACATAATTCATATGTTCAACTAAACATAAGACTGAAAACACAAACATTACAGTTACTGCATCAGAACAAAACACAACCCAAAGACTAAACAGCACAAAATAAAAGAAATGAATGAAAAAAAAATTGATGACTAAAGATGAAAAAATAAAAAACCCAACAAACGAATCTTTGAAACAAAAAAATTTACAAAACATTGTATAGTTGAATACAAACATTTTTATTGTATTACAAGTGGCAGTTTGAGGAACTATATCTCATTATAAAAAATGTGTAAGGATTAATTGATAACCCATGCACTATCTTGCTCAACTGTAGAAGTGCTGTGCTATATGCCTACCCCCAAATAATTTAAGTAGAAGATGATCTATTGATAAAATCACACGACAGACCTCGAAATGAAAGAAGGAAAAAGAAACCCATCTTCAACAAAAAAAAGGGGATATCCAGCTTCGCGACGGACACAACCATACCAAAGAAATCGATGCACATAACCAAGGAAACACTAGAACTTTGTAAAGCGACAGCCATGCAGGAAAGAAAGACCGAAGTGCACATTAGCAGGAGGTTGATGATGTAAGGAATGGTAAAGGTCACAGTCATAATCACGTCAGCACAATGTTCAAAGTACCTCCAGGCTCGTCTTCAGCTGGCCCCGGGGGGTGGGAGCCCGCCAACTCCTGTCTCTCACGCTGTTTTTCCTTCCTGAGTGCTTCCCACTCGGCCACTGTGAGCCCTTTTTTCCGCTCTTTGTTTGGTCCCCAGTATACGAAAGGGCTCTCCTTCTCATCTTCTTCATCCTCTTCACAATAACCACTGGATTCTATCAGGTTGCCTTCATCGTCAAGAAACGGGTTTGTGCCATCATGTTTGATTTCTCTGGCAGCGCTGCCTGAGCTGGTACAAAACTGAAGTTCAACAGAAGACTGTTCTTGGATAATCTCAGCATGTTTCTGTTCAGCTGTGAGTATTTTTTCTGTGTGAGAAGATTTGAGGTCCTCCATGGATTCAGCTGAGACTTGCATGAAATCATGGGAGTCGGTATGGGATTCATCTGATCTGCACATTATTCCACCTGAACTACCCATACTCCAGTGAGCTGACTCAACCGATATCAACATCAAGTTTTCTGGCATTTGGTCCTCAACTTGCATGATGTCTAGTGAATCTGCTGAAGATTGCATGACATCTTCTTGCAGAGAATCTGGATCAAATTTATCTGACGGTTTGTCCTGTTCAAGAGAGTCCAAAGATCTGACCATGCTGTCTTCCTGCTCTTTGGAAACATCTGCATCAACTTTGCTGGAATCAGAAGAGCGCAGTTGTTGGCTAAGAGAAAGAGAATCTCCGGACATTTGCATGACTTCTTCTCCAGCAAGGGAACCAGTATCCATGTCATGGGAAGGTCCTGTTTGGACCGCAGATGGTTCACCACCAGCAAAGATCACACTGGAGGTCATGTCAGTCTTTTCTGAAGTATCTCCCTCCAGAGAATCAGAATCCATATCTTTGTTATCCTCTGCACTAAGGGAGTCCTCGTCTATCACACCTTCAGTTTCCATGGAATGTTTTTTATCTTCTTGTTTCACAGACTGACCTCCAGCCCCATCCAAGCTGCTGCAGCCAACAGAGCTGCCAATATACAGCATGTGACTTGGTACAAGACTGCCTGTTTTCAGATAGGACACAATTTTCTGAGCCTCTGCTTGTAATTCACTCTTTGCCGCTGCATCTTTTTCCAGTTTCTCAAAGTCGTTTAGTGAAGATGATGAGGAAGTTTCACTTCGTTGATGGCGAGAATACTCTAGGGAACTACGACGATCTCCCAGCTCAGTTGCAAGCTCGGCTTCAAGTATTTCGAATTCTGCAAGTGAGGAAGCAGAACCAGCCACTGACCCAGACCCTGATCCAGATCCAGATTTTCTCTCAAGGCTCTTGCTCTCATGTGCAGATTTGTCTTCCATGGAACTATTGGAGCTTTGCTGGTCAATCTGACGTTCCAACTTTTCAAATTCTGCCAGAGATGAAGTTGTTGAAGCATCATCTCTTTCCATCTCGCGTCTATAATGCAACAGTTTCTTTTCATCAAATGACCCGCATTCAAGTTTCTTTTCTTCACAGGAAGACACTGTGAAATGAAAATGCTTTCGTTCATCATATGAACCGCAGTAACTCTCTTTGTCTGATGTGTCAACAGAGCTTGATCCTGAACTACCCATCTGTTTCTCAAGTCTTTCGAATTCTTGTAAGGATGGCGATGCTGATGTGTCTTCTGTGTCATTCAAATATTTCGTAAAATGTTTTGCACTACCAAACGCAGGTGAAAAAGACGAGGCATCTGGTGGTGAACAATGAAACTGGTCTGGTGGATCAGAATCAGGTCCAGTGTCATTTCCAGTGTCAGTCATCTCAAACTGTTCTTCCTCTGACAGTTCAGTGATAACGGACAATGCAGCTCTGTCAAGAAATTCAATGGAGGAGGATAACTCCAAATAACTTCCATATCTGTCACTCTCAGCAGAACACATCTCATATTCCTTGCCTATGTACTGGTCACTTTCACCGGATGATGAGAGTTCATTATCTTTAGAATCATACCCGTTACCCTCTGTCGATGAAGGCGAATCAGGTTCTCTCAGAATGTCGTTTTGGCTGGACGAATCCTGTATGTTCAACATTTTTGCCTCATATTCATGCTCCTCAAAACACTCATCTAAATCACTTTGTGTTAGTAAAATGTCAGAGTGAATGGAAGAAGACATGGAAGCGATTTCTGCAATTCTGTCTTTCATATCTTCGTCATCATCGTGCTCTGCATCAGCAGCCACTACTGTGGCAAAACTGTCAGCACCAGAGGAGTCACCATGGTCATCAGGACTGACGAACTCCACACAGTCATACATTTCCACATCTGCTTCTCCATGTTCATTGCCTGCCTCAGTGCGATCTTCCACTTTGATTGACGGCGTTGATGACAGACCTGTCAGAGGCAAAGAAAAGTCAGATGAGACTGAATAAAGTGAAGCTGGATCAGTCTCCATCAATACTGATTCCTTTGTGATGGATATGCTGGTGTCTTGCTTCTCACAGGTTTGTTGTGTAGTACTCTCCAACTGCACTTCCACATTTGAAGATGATTCTGTACAACACAGATCTTCTTTACCAAGATTATCAAAGTGGTCAGCTGGAAGATTTACAGTTTTGCCTTTTTCATTTTCTTCCAAAGCATGTTGACAATCTGGATCTTGATCGGAAGAATCATAAAACTCTGTGCCATCAATCATGTCACTGTCTCTGGTGTTAGTTTCTGACAAAAGTTTTTGAACAGTCCTGTCAAAAGCTGAAGAAACTTGCCTCAAAGACGATACAGAGTCATCAGGTGTCCTGAATTCTTCCGATAGATTTTCTGTTTCTGCCGTTGTGATTTCCTGGTGATTACCGACATCAGTTTCCAGAGCTACCAGCTGGTCTGTTTCAGTGTAACTTTGAATCTGTTCACTTTCATCTTCTTGTGTACTCTCTTTTAAATCTAGCAATTTCCTTTCTGCTTTTCCAGTGAATTCAATCATGCTTGCTTTTTGTTCTGTGAACTTGTCTCCAGGTACAGCTTCACTTGGCGATCCATTTTTCATATCTAAATATAGGTCAGTTCTTTTCAAACAAGATGAATCCTCATGATCTGTCTTGGTCCTTCGATCTCCAGTATCTTCCTTAATCAAATGTTGGGTGCTGTCTGTTGAAAGAAAATATTCCTTTCCTTCCATCTCATGTAAACTGAACTCAGTTGGACAGGACATGTCACTGGGAGATTTCCTTTCAAATGGTGAGCTCAGCTGATGTTCTTCATGAACAATGGATCCACCGGGACTTTGATTAGTGTTTGTGGGTCCTAATGTAATGTCAGTCTCAACTAAATCCCCGATGATTTCTGGTTCCTGGCCAACCATTGCTGTACAGGATGGAGGTGACGATTGCCTAGTGCTAGAATCTTCTTCAACAGTGTCTCCTGTGAATGTGTCGACCACTTCTGGTGAAAACATAAAAGCTGGACCAGCCTCAAAAACATCATCCTCAGGACTGGACAGAACTGATTTTGCAGGAGCACTGGGTATTTGTTTCTTTTCAACAGAATCTGGGGAGATGTCAAGGGCTGAGACTACGTGAGTGACTTGCCCCGAGTCCAGATCATACGAAGCTGCTAAAAGAGTGGGCTCCACAGAAATCTCTGAAGAGGATGTAGACATTTTATGCTCATCACTTGACTGCTCGGAAGAACGGGGTGTGCTCAGCTTATCTGTTAGAAAGGTTACTTTCTTCTCTGACTGAAGGAACTTTGCTGGGATGTCCTCATCTTCTAATCCATCGACAGCAGCACTTTCACTGGAAGGGAAGAATTTTTCATCGCTAAGGTCTCTTTCGTTTTCAGACGATTCATACACTTCACTGTCATCAAGAGATTTGTCTTGTATAGGAACAGCCACTGGAAATGATGGTTGACGATGTTGAAATGACTGGCATTCCAATTCTTGTTCCCTAGCTGTGGCAACCTGCACTGTGACATGAGGCTGCAAATGTGCTGAAAGTTCCTCACTTTTAACAGAAGGCACGACGCTATCAGAGTCGTCAGCTTCCTCCTGCAGAATTTCCTGTTGTTCAAGTCTCCCTCCTGAAGAAGAACTAGTCACAAAATTAAAAGTGTCAGTTGTTGCAAATTCAAAGGATGTGTTTTGTGCTTCTTGTGTTTTCCCGGTAAGGAACCCATCAGTTTCTAGAAATTCTTCATCATTTTCTTCCACTTCAATCAAATATGTGTTCAAATCCTCCTCACGCTCCTCGTAACTTAAAACAATGTCATTTGGTTGCTGATGATGCACCGCATCCTCTTCTTTGTTTCTGGATGTCTCATGACCAGTTGTATTGTCTTCAAAATATGATGCTCCAGATTCTGTTTGTCTGTGTTCAAACAAATCTTCATCTAAAAAATGGTCACCTGTTGAAGACTGAGTGGCATCCTTAGTCTCTGAAATTTCAGGTAACACTGGTGTTGCTGTTTCACCTTCTGTCCATTGAAATCCATCTGTTTCTCCAGTAATCTGCAATTTCTCTGTCAAATCACCCATTTTTTCTGAACGTTTTTCTACTGGATCTGTAGAAAACTGGAATACTATGGAATCCTGATTTGATTTACCTGCAATATGGCTGTCTTTTGGAATAACCTGAATTACAGAGGATTTGATCTGAGAGTCTGGTTCTTTCACAGACTGACCTGCTGTGTACGAGTCACTTTCTGAGATTACTGTGTGTGTGTGCTGCTCCAGTTGTGAGGTGCCAGTACAGAGTAAATGCCTTGAAGGAGAGCCCTTGAACAGGGGAGAAAACTGGTTCTCTGCCTTTGTTTCTTTGCTTTTTGCTTCCTTCCTCTCAAGAACTTCTGCATCTACAAAAAGAAGCGTCAGCATCAGGTCAGGAAGGACCAATCATCTGTCTAAAGCTTAAGAACATTGATCACAGTTAGTGCTTAAAGCTGAGATTCAGATTTAAAAAAAAAAAGGAACTTAAGAAATAATCCAACAACTTGTACACAAATGCAAAAGCCATGTATTGTAGGTAAGAGACACAAATTATCAATAACACACAAGTTCAGAGAGGCAACGTAAGATGCACTTAAGGCAAAGAACAAACCACGCAACTGAAATATAAACGAGTCCGAGAGAGAAATCTGACACAGTGATTAATCTCCTGAGTGAAGAGGACGGGGAGCTTTCTTTACCGCTGGCTTTTGATCCAAGAGAACAAAGAGAATGAGTACAAGACATGAGAGATGCACAAAAACCAAAGGAAAGGTGAGGTCTGACGGTGATGGCAGTGCGGCCCACAACACCTAACTACCTCCATCCTCCATGTCTTCCAACCGGGCAGCGTCTGAACTGGCGGAGCTCGGTCTGTCGTCGTCACGGCCAGCCTGGTACGCGGCCTGATGTGTAGCTTCTGCCCCTAGCACTTCTCCCCCTGTTGAAAGTCCTCGGTTAGCATCCTATATTGAATTATGAAATGGCTCTGGGTTGTGTGTTACTTCAATCCTTCAAGCCTGATACATAAGTGCAGTAAATTCCCTGCCTTGTTAAGTACATGAGAGTGAGAGAGAGAGAAAGAGAGCGAGAGAGAGAGAGAGAGAGAGAGGTTGTTGCACACTGTAATTTTTAGCTTGACCTCAGAGCATTGTTTTTGAGTATTGCTAAACGAATAGGATTCCAGTTAAAAAGCCGGCAATCCCACCTCACACCTGCCACTTCCTCCTTTCTTTCTTCAGTTTCAGTCGACTGTAATCATATGTCTAGCAGTTCTCACAGGAAATCCTTACTAAAGTAAAGCACACCATCAAACACAACATGTTCTGCTTGTTTGCTTTAGGTTTGTTAATTGAGCTGCCTTTAAGTAGTGATACTTGACTCATGGACCTGTGGAGTTGTTTTTTTATTTATTTTTTCTAAAACAGACACATGTGCATTTCATCAATATTCTTGAAAATGGATAATCTCATGTACTACAGACTATGACTAGTTATTCATTGTATATGGCTATTCTCCATTCTTCAAACATTGTTTGCTGTTCAACATGTGTAGATTTTTTCTAGCTGTCACCAGTTTTTCGCCCTAGCTGTAGGCAATGATGCGTGGCCACATGTGGAGAAAAAAAAATCCCTACGTTCACAAAAGCATGCAAGAAAAATGCCTGCATGTGATCTTAGTCAAAGTTCATAAAGACATTGCTATATCCATGCACTCTCTAATATAAAAAAGTCATGCTCCACAGGAAAGGAAGATAACAGAACAGCAAATTTGTCTTTTCATGGACACGAAAATAACATATGTAGAAACTTCATGCGTTTCCAACACAATGGACAATTCCAACTGCTCAGGATATATGTCATAACTCAATGACAGAAGGCCACTGACATTTACAGGCTGTCAACTGAATATAACCAAACATTCTCTTGTAAAACAAAGAATCAGAACAGTGTATTCTTTGCAACAAATCTGATAAAAAGTATTCAAGAAACATTAAAAAAAAAAATGGTAATGAACAAATGCTAAAACATATACATCATCATGCCACCGTACCACAACAATTTCACTTCCCTGTTAAGTACTAGTAAAAACAAAAACACACGCATATCAGTTTCATATACCAACTACTACAACAATTCAAGGACAATACATCACTTCAATGACAAAGTCCAAAACCAGCATGACTGCAGTATTAAACCAAGTGTTTGCTGTGCAAATCAAAGTGTGTAGATCCTCTGGACACTGAGGACCACGCACAGCACAACGGAAGAAAAGGGTTTGGCGGAAACAAGACGATGGCTGGCTGAAGGCTGGACATAAGCAGACAGACATGATCATACAGTGACAGACTGGACTCTGCAGGTGAACATCAACATGCAGTCACTCTGATTCTCCAACAGCCAGAGCAGTCTGCTAAACCAGACTGTGTCCAAAACGGATTCAGACTAAAAGCATTACTGAACTGAACATCAGGCATGTCACACAGCAGGCCGCCTAATTGGGTATGGCTTATTTTTATTTATTCATTAGTTTATCTGCCCCATGGCCCCCTCTTTCACAATGATGACTTTAAGATTTCTTATTTTCATGGCAGGCCTGCCACTGACATATGCACAGGCATCAATGAGATGGCAGTATACACTACAACAGAACAGGCATCAAAGCGGATTACATTATGCCTGGCAACTGACGAAGACACTTTCGTGCAGCATACGATCGAAGAAGCAGCAGAACAAGCCAACTCACCTTCCTGAGTGAAGGCAGTGGCCTCCAGAGTATTGTCTACAGCGTAAAGCCCCTCAAAACTGGATGTCCGCCCCACCCCTTTCAAGTGAGGCTCTTTGTGACGACTGTCAAACCGATCCCCGATGTCTAGATCTTCTGCAGATGCAGGCTGCAGGGGAGGTTCAGGCATGACCGGGATGTTTTGGTACAAGTTTTCGTAGCTGGATGAACGGACAATGTCCTCTGTTTTGGGGTCAAGGGGTGTGAATGGAGCGGAGGACTCACTCTGAGAGGCAAGTTCATCTTTTCGGTCATATTCTTTCGCTAAGAGTGGATCAGAAATCCTGTCTGGTGTAGCTGTGTCGTCGGCAGACTCCGGAAATTGGATAAGGGCTTCTTCACCTGATTCTGAAGACAGAGCAGTTGACCACACTTTCTGTGTAGTTGTTTGACACTGTCCATGACCACTATCACCCTGATCATCTCCCTATTTAATAATGGCTGCTGACTCTCTGTTGTCCAAAAGATCTTTAGATACGATATGATTTTCATAAATACTGCAAACTGAACATGACTGAATGAAAATTAGGAAATATATCTGGAACAGTTGGTTTCATTGATTTGGCTGTTAAATATTATAAATGAGACTGAACGGGGAAAAAATTAAGTGAAACCACACTTTATTAAAAGGTTTCTGTTTCACTAGAAATAAGTTAATTCAAAGGTAACTGTTTATAAGTTAATTCAAAGGTAACTGTTTGTTTTTGTCATAAAGAACTCTTTTGCATGTAAAAAAGCATATTAATTGTGGTCTGTACCTTGGGCACTGACATCCTGTGGAGCTGGCATGGACGCAGTCTGCAGCCCCAGCACCTCTGTCAAAGACTCCTGTTCCTGAGAAGAGACCAGGGTGTACTCTGTGGGAGATGGGGGCCGCTCTGAGCTCTGCTCATACGATGGAAGATTATCTTTGTCCATCTCCTCCTCCTCCTCCTCCTCTTCTATAGTTTCCCCTGGGTGCACAACAGGTTCTTCAGCATGAGACGTAATCAAGGTATACTCTGAAGGTGACATTGGTCGGTCTGACATATCTTCAGCAGGGTACTGTGTTTTTCTGTGCTCTTCGTATCTTTCCTCAATCGTTTGCTCAAACTTTTGTTCATAAACTGGCATTCCGTTTTTCGATTCAAGCTCTGATTCACTCTGAGTATATTCCAAGGTTGCCCATGTCTCAGTGCATGAGGTGACGTCTGACTCTGACCTGCAAGATGCTGTGCCTTCGGACAAGTCATTCTGAGTGACTTGTGAAGAGGAAATAGGTATCATCTCAGCAGAGGCAGCTCCATTCTGGTCAAGTCCCTCAGTCTCCACGTTGGATGGTTCTTCAAAATGATCCTGCCCTTCGGTAGAAGATGATGGGTGCAGTGGATAGTGCACAGTCTCTTGGAAACTGTGGTCTTGTCTGGTGGTGTCCCTCTGAGCTGAAAACTGCTGGTCACCAACATACTTGTCACCTGACTCTTCTGTTGGGCCATCGGTGCCAACAGAACGATCTGCTTCTGGATTGGCATTTTCTGTGACGCTTTTTACAGGTTCTTCCATGAAACGCTCGGTTCTATCAACATAAGAGTCTGCAGTAAAGTCTCCTTCCTTGTCTTCATCTTCCTTGTCTATGCTTGTGGTTTCAAGCGTGTCTTTCAGAAAGCTCTCAACTCTGTCTGTATACAACTCTTCACGCATGCTCATATCCCTCTGCTTCTTTTCCTCTTCATTCAAGTCTGTAGTTTCTACCACTTCTCGCAGGAAGCTCTCTGCTCTATCAGTGCACAGATCTGCTTCATCTTCCCGTGTTTCTGTCAAGTCTTTCTGCTGCACTGACATGTCCCTCTCCTCCAAACAAAATGATTCTGTTCTGTCTGTGAAGTTTTCTGAGTCAGCAGAATAACCAACATCCATTATCTGGTGAGTCTCAATATCATCTTTTTCTGAGACCAATGTTTCATCTCTATCATATTTTGGGGCCGATTTATCTGGAGATGCTGAGAGGCTTTCCTGATGTCCATACTGTGTTTCAAACAGTTGTTCTGATGCACCCGTTCGCTCTTGACACGCCTCTTCTTCATACTGCTCAAGGCCATCTTCAGCCTCTTCTTCTGATTCTTCAAGTGCTGCGTGTTGTTCCATGTCTTGTATTTCAGCAAGAATGCCGCAAACTGCTACTTGTTCAATTTCTGTTTCTTCCTCAAATATCTCTGTCTGCTGTTCTGGCAAGAGGAACCCTGCTCTCTCTTCTTCAGCAATGTCATCTTTGAGAACAGACTGAGAGTGCTGTTCCTCTCCTTGTTCTTCTGACGGTGAGTGGCAGACTTGTTCCTCTGGTGATCTTGTAAATGGTGGTGATGGTCTCGATTCTCGTGCTTCTAGCTCAGTGCTCTCGGTCTGATCCACAGTGTCTTGAAGGAAGTCACATGTCGGTTGTTCTGTTGGACTGTCTGCAGCAGCTGTCTTCAGACGCTTGAGCTCCTCTTCACTCACATCTGAGTACTGTTCATACCCATCCTCTTCTGCTGCATCGGAATGTTCTGCTTCTTGTGGCTGTTCTGCTTTTGTTGTAACTGGAATAGTCATTTGATCGGCAAACAAACCTTCCCCAGAACTGGCCATTTCAGCTTCTGTACTTTCAGTACACTGAGACATCACAGGACTTGCACGCATGTCATCTGTCTCCTGTATAAAGCCCTCTGCTCCAAAGGCTTTTGTTGAATATGACTGGAAGACCACCGTGTGTGATTCTTGCTGGTGGAATCCGGTAATGAAGTGTGTTTCTTGATCACTCTTTCCTTCAAACATTTCTTGTTTCACAGCTGACTGAGTATCATCAGCAAACTCTTTGTCCGATGTTTCTTCTGGAAGTTCAGATTCTACATTTTCAGTCAGATCTTTGGCAAGCAAATCAGCTTGATCAGATGGCATATCACCCGTTTCTTCTGCAGTCACAGGCACTCCTCCATGTTCTCCAACTGTTTCTTGGTAGATTTGACTTGAAACAGAATAATGTTCTGACTGAACACAAATCTCCTGCTTGTGGTACATTTTCTCTGTAAAGAATTCTTCAACTGATTCAGCTTCTTCCTGTTCTGCTTCTGTACATTTTGTACCTGCAAAGGTTTCAGTCTCAGCCCCTCGCAACGGAGAGACACCAGTATCATAGTCATTTTGTAGGTATTCTGCCTCGGTTTCATCATGTTCCGTTGATACTTTCCATTTTTCCTCAATCTGTTGCGACATTTCCTCTTCTCTTACACACTGACCATCTTCAGTTCGAACATCTCTTTCTTCCAGCATGATCTGCTTGACCTCAGTTGCAGATGCTGGCTGTTCTTGTAGTTCCTCTGGTGTAACTTCAGAGTCAAGTGCTGCTGTCTGCTCATGCTCACACTCTAGTTGGGGAGCAAAGTCATTGGTCATGAGGGACTGGGTAGCTTGTTGATCCCTCGCTTCTTTTTGTGCTTCAGCAGTAATTTGTTCATCCTCTGAAGAAGTGGTATGCATCAGAGTTTCATCCATAGCAGCTATTTTCTCTTCTTCAGTAAGGTCTGTCTTATCCAGTATTTCCCACTCTTCATCAAATTCCTCATCACCTTCCTCTGCAGGTTTTTCTTCAACATCAAAATACAGACTCTCTGGTTGATCTGTTTCACGTTCCCCTGCTGATGCATCACCTGCAGCTTCTGCAGATCCTGTGGTCAAAGGAGAGCATGTTTCATCAACAGCTTTCTGTGTGTCTTCCAAAGGCTTTCCTTCATCCTCCTCTGTGGTTTCCTTTTGTTCAACAAGCCCAATAGTCTCCTGAACTGCTTGTCTGCCTTCTGCCAAAACTTCTGATGCTCTTGCTGGAATTTCTTCACTGGCCTCCACAAAATCTTCAGTTTCTGGAGATTCATCTGTTTGAAGCTCCTCTGATCCATCCACCTTTTCAAGCTGATCGTGCACCTGTTCATGATCAAATGCCAACTGACCATGTTGTAAGTCTCTATCCACACGCTCTTCAGTCTCTGATACAGAATGATCTTCAGTTTTCTTTTCAATCTTTCTCTCTGCATGGATAGAAAGTATATCTTGGTCAGCTTCTGTCATTTCAGCTGTTTTTTCTTCTTCTGTGAAGAAGCGTGCATTTGCGTCAGACTGTAGTATCTCAGATGCTGTGGTTACTTCTACATCTGGTTCTTCTTCTGCAGCATCAAATCCTGTACTTTTCTCTGAGATGTCAGCTTCTGCTTCCCTGTACTCTTCCTGTTGTTCAAAGTGTTCAGGGGCAGTTTCGTAAGTCACAATGTCTTCCGCTGGTTTGTGAACATCAGTTATTGACAGCTCTTCCTTGTGAGAATCTGTATCAACAACAGTCCCTGTTGCTTGCTCTGAAGCCACTTCCTCAGGCAGTTCTTCAGGTGCTTCAATGAAATCTTCTTCTTCATCATGCAGACATGCCCCCTGCTTTTCACTCTCATCTACTGGCAACTGATCGAAATATTTACCAGCTGTGAGCTGTTCTTGCGTTTCTTTCACTGGAATCTCTTCCCTGTTATCGAAAGATGGGAGGAGACTATCTTCAGGGTGTGTCATGTCAGCATGGTCCTCTTCTTGCTTGGCCGAGGTTCTCATTCCATCACTGTCTAGGGGTAAAGCACCTGCAGTTGTAATCTCTTCCGTGCGGATGAGCTTATCTGTGAAAACCGTTTCCTTCTCCCTGATTTCAATCTCAGTTCTGTGAAACTCATCACCAAAAGCTGATCTCTGAACTGTCTGTGAAACAGACTGCACGGTTGCTTCTGTGATGACCTCAGTGTCAGGAGACCCTTCTTTATGATCTACCAAGCTGCCGGGAGTTACCTCGGGGGCGCTAACAGGGGCAGGCTCTAAGGGTTCTAATTCAACAGCATCACTGTCTAAGGAAAAAAGGGCTGGAGGCTGGGTGGACTCCGTTGCTGTCCCTGCAGCTGTCTCCTGCTTCTGGTGTTTATCTGTTGTGTACCAGCCCAGAGCCGATCCAGTGGAAGGCATTGAGAGAGTGAGAGGGCCACAATATTAGTACACTATTATCTAGCATCTACTCACAAGCATTTTGGCCAGTAATATGATCGCAAATAAAAAGTTTTTCACACAGAAGACGAAAAGTGTGTATCTCAAATCAAATGACAGATATGGTACAAGATGTCAGTTAGAGGTATACTGAGACATTGAACACATCTATGACACTGTTAAGAAAAAAAGCCCATGAGATGTACAATGGTACATGGGAACATGACTGAGCAATCCCAGACAATGATATCGTATTCAGACATACAAAGATGACCTAACCTAATTTCTTTCATACCACATCTGAAAGGAAAAGCCTGCTACATATTTTGCACACACAGACACAACATAAATCACTTTAACTTTCCGCTATTTTCCAGATAAATCTCTAAACAGAAGAATGAACGGAATATCTGACTGAAAACTGCACAAAACAATAATGCACATTTGCAAATTGTGTGGGGGGTAGAGAGAAAGAGAGCGAGAGAGAGAGAGAGAGAGAGAGTGTGTGAGAAAGAGAGAGAGAGAGAGAGAGAGGTACAATGAGAACGAAGCTCACAATCAACTAAGAACCCTATAAGATCCAAAAGGATCAGCTACCTTCAGAACTTGATATCTGCGAAACTCTTTTCTTAAATCTGCTCACCGAAAACTGTCAACATGACCCTGAATTCCATAACAAGAAAACCCAGTAATTAAATCAAACTGGACATTCATCAAATATAAGCATGCACATGCATGCACCCTACCCAATCTGTCACTTCAATGCTTTTGAACAGAAAAAAACACCTCAGTGAAACTTACTCAGGCCTGACAGAGTACTGGAAATAATGCTTATAAAATTATGCATGAGTACGAAGCATGGGCAGAGAAGAGGAGCATGAAGTCCAGAGGGAGGAGGAGGAGCAGGAGGAGGAGGGGGTGGGATGGGGGTTGCAGAGGTGGGCACAGCAGAACAGTGCAAAGCAGTAAACTTAAAATGAGCGCATACAGAATCTCGAGCGACACACTCGTGTCACTTTCCGAGGGTGTAGGAAGCCAAATGAATGTGCCACAGAAATGAGAATGTTTAAGTACTGGTAATATCCTATCACACAAGGTGAGACCGGAGAGTAGATGATGGCATTCTTTAACACCGGGAGAGACGTGACAGAGGGCGGTGGTATTCCATCACGACACATGAGACATGACAGAATGTCACGATATTCTTTTACACCGGATGAGACATGGCAGCGAATGGTGACGTTCTATCATACTATATGAACAATTAAGTAGTGGGGGAAAACAAGGTAGATATCACAGTGAATGGTGTCATACTATCATATCAGGACAGACACGACCATGAGTGATGGCATTCTGTCACACCAGAAGAGATGTGACAGTCAGTGGTGATATTCTGTAACACCAGATGAGAATGATGTGAAGTGGTGACATTAGAACAGACATGCCAGTGAGTGATGATATTCCGCCACATCGAATACGACATGACAGAGATGATATTCTATCACATCAAATGAAACAAGATAGTGACTGGTGATAGTCTATCACAGACGGAGGGACATGACACATGTAACATGATGTGCATTAGTAAGTGGGTTAGAACACACAACAATTCCAATGTACATTGTACACATACACTCACAAGAACATACAGTACAGAAATACACACATACGTACACACACATGTCCACTCAAAGGATTTAGATGTGATGACGGCTGAACTAAATGTACTAGACGCAAGATGTAGTAGTACTGAAAATAAACAAATAATAACGCCATGGCAACAATAACCCGGCCAAAAGTATTCAGCCAATATATGAAGACATCAATAAGTACAGGGCACTGACAACAGTGAGGAAAGTGTACCTTTCTCCTCCTCCTCCTCTTCCGATGATTCATGCATAGCTGCAAGAAGAAAGAAAAATGCAGCTGTGAAACAACAGCCACGCTGAAAGGAAAGCACCAATATCAGTCAACAGGTGCTCTGTTGTTTAAACGTAAACCTGCACCGGGAGAAAAGTCAAACAAAATGATTATTTGTTCAAGCCATACATGAAAATTGACATATACCTGAAGGAAACGTCAGCCGAGGTAGGAAAGATTGGCCAACAGCTGGTCTGTGTGAGTGAAACTTAATTTTGACACAATTTCATGTGAACAAGAAACAGGTGAGTCAGGATGAGGGTTCCAAGTTCACTTCTTGGATCTGACACGGTTCAGCAAATACACAGACAGTGGCCAAGATAAGAATGGTGTGTAGGGAGTGGGGATGGGTCTGGGGAAACACACAGAACAGGTCTTCCATAAACTGCACACACACATGCGCACGCACACACGCGCGCACGCACACACACACACACAAAAGCTTATGTGTAGTGACTGAAATCAAAATTGTTCTCCATATTCTGCTAT